>JARLTB010000052.1:14862500-15070000 GCA_030141615.1 Unio pictorum
CGGACAATGAAATCACAAAAGTTCTCGATATCAGAAATTCTAATGGACCATGATAAGGTGGGGCGGGAGAAAAGAACGCATGAAGGTAAACGCTTTTCCGACATTTAATTATCACAAATATAATTGTGGTGACACATTTATGATCCTTCATTAGTAGTCTCTCTCTCTCTCTCTCTCTCTCTCTCTCTCTCTCTCTCTCTCAGAGATAAAGCGATTACAAATACATTTAGGTTTTTTTAAACCTATGCTAGCACCAATTCATTGTCCTTTTATTAGGGATAAGGAATATTTTAAAATGTTTGCAGTAAACGACATGCCATTCTTAAAGTTATTTTTAAGGCAGTATTGAGAATATCACACTTTCTGACATGAGACCTCACGCATATGATGTACGCCTCTCTATTGTGTAATATATTCATACAAACTCTACCGCTAAGAGGTTTGCTAGACTTTTGTGTTATTTTCTTAGTTAATTAGTTCGTTAATTTGCTTAAAATTCGCCTTCATTAAGAACATTAATATTCTAATATGAAATTATATAAATTTAAAGCAATTTCAATGTGAGAATGTGTTTGTATTTCTTGTGCGCAAAATATTCAGAATGTTAAAAGTTACTACTGGCAAGTAATTATGCCATTTTCTGTCTCTCTGAAACAAAGATAAAACATGAATCGTTTTCCATCGTATTCAACTTAGAGAAAAAGGGAGACTTAAGTTTAAGTTCGCTGATGATATCTACAAAAAAAAATAAAGCCAATATTCAACGAAAGTGCCGGTCACGGGTCCCAGCAGTGTTTAAAAAGCTCGTATTTACCGATCACTGCCATCTCACCTCTGTTCGTGTGAATTCGATTCTTGGGCTCGGTCTAAGTGGATAAGTGAGAAAGCTTGCCAGTAAATTCCCGTGGGTCGCTGTTTTTTTACGGGGATTTTCCAGGCTCATCCTCCACCAGTTATTCTAACCGCCATCTATAGCTTATAGTGCGCTGAGAAGTGGTGTTCAACACAAAACAAGAACAATAACAATAACAAAAGTTATAGATAATATATATCTGTATCGTTATACATTTAAAACATTCGTCTTAATGACCGTGTATAAGTATATCTCATGTATGTATGTATGTATGTATGTATGTATGTATTTATGTATGTATTTATGTATGTATGTATGTATGTATGTATGTATGTATGTATGTATGTATGTATTCACAACTTAACCTCATTAACAATGCAAGATTATTTTGTCTTCAAATCAAATACACAAATTCAAAACTTTTCATCAGCCAAAAGTGACAGTACACAATATTGTGTTAGTGAACATTCAAGATGATTATTTTTTAAATAATTATTATTTGGTGGGGAACACAATATTGACATAAATCAAGATTCACTTATACTGATAGTTTTCAAAATATGATGCCTTATATATATATATATATATATATATATATATATATATATATATATATATATATATATATATATATATATATTATATTATATTATATTATATTATATTATATTATATAAGCATAACCTAGAAAAAGGCAAGCTGTACGTTTAACGAGGATTAGGAATCTTACAAAATCATGCAGTATCAATAACTATTTCTTGCTTTTAAAATTTACAATAAATATAAACTATTAGAGTTCAGCCCTCAATCAATAAAAGTTGACTTGAAATAATTAAACTTTCAGGCAATAATATCTGAGAACTATTTTATGAGTCCATTGAAAACAAGAATTAAAAATCGCATTATCCCATTACCATTTGTAAAACGTTTTACTTCTTATGAAAAATACGACAATTCCAAATATCATATTCACGTCTCATTATCCTATTCTAATAGGAAAATTCAAAATTGTAAAATAATACATTAATAACTCAAACTGGTAAAGTCCTATAATAAGTATTTTCAATAAATGTTTTACGTATTGTGAGTATATGTAATTATAAACACTTAAAAAGGAATTGGAGGGGGGGGGGGGGGGCTTAGCTGGATAAAGTACGCACCAGGTCAGCAGAAGTGGGATATATTTCCAAAAATTTCAACAACAAAAATATTTTTGGGTGGTATCCAATAAATTTTAAAAATTTTAAAGAAATATGTGAACTCATGTCTGTTTTGATTACAAGTTTTCAACGAGTGTTTTAACAGGCAATAAGACAAGCGAAAGAAATCCCATAAAATTCAAAGGTAAATTTTAATTGACGATAACACAAATGAAAGTACTAAATGCCATACTCAAGATGGCTAATTCTCCGTCATATTTTCCAGTTAATTAGACCCCTGTTGTGTAGTTTACAGTTCCCGTCCCCAAACTCTTCTTTCTTGCTGCTAAGACTGACCTCCTGCGGTGACACCATCTACAGGAATGCTTTCATTACACAGTCAATCAGCAACGAGAAGTCCGTTCGGTTAATGCCAGTAGTCTCTATATAAGGATCTCAAATTGGAATTATTATTATTATTATTATTATTATTATTATTATTATTATTGTTGTTGTTGGTGTTGTTGGTGTTGTTGTTGTAGTGCTGTTTTCCATTTCTGTGTAAACTACTCATATGACCTTTAACAACAGTACATTTTTCTACTCGTAAACCAAGCTTTAAAGATATGGAATTAATATTGTTTATATAACGAGTCATATGGTCAAGATATGGAATTAATATTGTTTATATAACGAGAGTCATATGGTCAAGATATGGTTGTTAATATTGTTTATATAACGAGAGTCATATGGTCAAGATATGGTTGTTTTATGAAATACGAAAGGCATGGTCAAACACGATGGTTCTGTTTCATTGGTTGTTGACGGCACCATCAGCTGAATACGATTTTGTTTTAGTTATTTTCCCACCTAAAAAGATTTAGGCACAAATCCGAGAAATATTTCTGAAACTTTTCATCTACGTATAGATAAAATTTAGGATGTTTACTTGCAAGGAAAATGCAAATTAGTAAAGTGTAAAAAAAAAGGCTTTTGAAAAAAAGCTAGAACTGTATGACAATATTTTGTTGTTAAAATAGTGTTAATATTACTGTGCATTTTGTAAATATATGTCTGTCTATATGTATGTATATCTGCGTGTGTGTTTATATATGTATGTGTGTTTGTTTGTCTGTCTGCTTGTGTGTAGAAGGAGAAAGATAACGGTGCAAATAAAAAAAAAAATGCGTCCTTATGTTTCGATCAGGCTTGCTCGTCAGGTGAATAAACAATTTACACCCACAAAATCAAAACGGGAAATATATAAAGAATAAAAAATAGAAGAAAGGAAATTGATAAACGGCCTTAAAACGTAAACTACATCGATATATATATATATATATATATATATATATATATATATATATATATATATATATATATATATATATATATATATATATATATGAGCAAATTGAACATTTTATAAAATTTGAGTTGGAAGCTTGCTACTACGTCACGTCACTCGCACAGTCGAACTGTGCTTTAGTTTTATAATTGGCCATTGCACAGCCTCTTTTGACCTGAATTCTTTCCTTTTTGGGGTACGTTCTTTCTATATTTTTTTCATTTAAAGATTGTGGCGCTATGAAAAACCGATTGTTATTTCCCTTATTAAACCACGTAACCTTTGGCACAGAAAGGGTTGCTTGCTTCAGTTGAAAATTACTGACTGCAAATTAACACGAACCAAGCTCAGCATGAGGACACACAACAAATGGGCCGAGTGTTTGAAAACAAAAAGGGTAATTAATCACCAAGTAATAAGAGATCTGTAATCGAGACATATTTCTGATTATGAATACTCACGAATCCAGGCACTTAAATTCTAACATTCTGTAAAATGTAAAGCTATATTTCTACACGCATTTGATTAAAAAAATTATACTTGTAACAACCTTTTACTACGATTTAACGATGTAAACAGCCCTCTGTGAGTTAAGGAATATATATAATTGGTCCAAGGCACTCTCATGGAGTTCGTACAAGGAAGGAGTGATAGTAGTGGATGATTTGTTAGTGGTTAAAAGGGTGGGGATTAGAATCCTACCAACAGATCACCCTGGCCATTTACCCTCGTGTGTCGTTGGGCAAAGCACTTCAACTGTGTCTGCAGTAAATAACACACTTGTGGCTGTCTCAAAAAACACTAAACGAAACATGGTATCTAACACAACGACATTAGTAGTTCCATGAATGTGTTTTTCGATATTTCGTTTATCCTCAAATTCTTTGAACTATCGAGAAACACGAAAACTTTTGTTATGTTGTCATTAAAATTAGTTTGCAACTGGACGTGATCATGGAAATCTCGAGACGATCCAGTAAACCAGTAAAATATGCCCACAGAGCTGTACGCGTAACAATTCTGTATCAGGTAGACACAACTGTAGGGTTTAATTATACCTTAACCAAGTTATGTGCGTTATTGTTGGTCTATATCATTCTTGAAAATATACTTTACCCAATATTTATGTTCAAACGAAATGACCAAAAAACGACATTGTGTGCATCATCTTTATTTCGTTTTTCCAAAAGAAGTTGGGGAATCTGTGTGGCTGAGTGGTCTAAGGCGCTCGCCTGTACTGATCACTGCGATCTCACCTCTGTTCTTCAATTATGCTGGTCGCCATGCATCGTTTGCTTGAAAATAGCGTTCAACTCACAGAAACCAGATGAAACTAAAAGAAGCTGCTTTGTTCATATATAAAAATGCAACACAGAATCATTATAATGTGACAATGATTTTTTAAAATAATAACAGCTATTTTTTTTAATTCTGTATTTTTTACGATGCGTTATTGAAGATTACATTTATGTTAACGATTCAAGTAAGTTATTTAATATTTGCCTCACTGTGACACGCACATACATACACACACGTACACATCGTTATCAGTCTGTAACAGCATATATAATTGCACACAATTTTACTGTCGTCTGTCATACTAGGTCTTCCAGCATTTTACGTAAGACTAAAGATTAATACAGATGCGGATTATATCTCAATCAGTGCACGTATTTTATATTACGTTATGAAAATATCTTTTTATGAAGGCAGGACTGAATTAACTAAATAATTTGAGATACTTATAAATTTAGAAATATTATAAATCTTTTTCGTATATGATCAGTTTTACGATGGAAGTATGTATCTCTATTTTAGATATAGAAATCAAAATCCGCTTTACTTGATAAATCTTTAATGACAACTTATTAAGTGTCAAATTAGATGAGGACATAAAAAGTCACCAAAACAATTATTCCCCCAAATTAACGCTTTACATTATTATTATTATTATTATTATTATTATTATTATTATTATTATTATTGCAGGTACACAAGCTATGTTCAATTCCTTGCCTACTCCTCCCTCTTCCCCTAGTGGTGACAATAATCGTGATGCAGGCACAAAGTCAAACTCGAGTCAAAAGAAGGATGTACTTTATAGAAGGGCAAAGGACCCAATTGGCCAACTCCTCGACAGTCTCTGCAAAACACAAAACCATGTGCTTCACGAGGACTCTAGCGCGTTTTCGCCCATCATCACAAGTTCCTGTACAATGCACTTGACTCCCTGTATAGACAAGCATACAACCCAATTTTCGAACCATATCATGTTCAATTCGCCATTTACGACGCAACATCTCAGGAAAGAGGCGTTTTCGCCAATCGCAATACATCAGCAACATAGCCTTGTTCAGATTCCACAACCCTGTCCGTTCACACATGCTCCAACCGTTTGTCCGAATGTACTCCAGGAAGCACATCTCTCTTATAACATGTCCACTTATATTGAACAGATGAAAGCTCAAAGAACAGCGTTATACCTTCAAGCATTTGAGTATCAAGGCTCAAATTTTGATTCACCAACAATATCCAACATGACGGATACGAGTACACTACCACTGTGGATGAACTGGTTAAAATCAGACGATACGTCAGGGATGATGACCAAAGAACCACGTCCAAATCAACCGCCACGGTATCGGTGCGATTTTTGTAAGAAAAGTTATTCAACATTTGGCGGACTGTCTAAACATAAACAGTTTCACTGCACGAATAACATTAAGAAGGAGTTTAACTGTAAATATTGTGACAAGTCGTATAGCTCCCTGGGAGCCCTTAAAATGCACATACGCACGCACACGCTACCTTGTAAGTGTAAGCTCTGTGGCAAGGCGTTTTCCAGACCCTGGCTGCTACAGGGACACATTCGGACACACACTGGTGAGAAACCCTTCCGGTGCACGCACTGTGCACGCGCATTTGCCGATCGATCAAATCTGCGCGCGCATCTTCAAACCCATTCTGAAGTGAAAAAGTATGGCTGCAAACATTGTACTAAAACTTTTTCAAGAATGTCACTTCTCTTGAAACATATGGATGGAAGTTGTGTAGGACTACGGAGATAATATGATTATATATGGATTAAGCACAACTTTAATTCATATGCAATATGGTGGTCGTGTGGGGACAACCGATCAAATTGTTATAGAATATTAATTTCTTTCATGTTAAAGGTCATTAGGTGGAATATACACACATATATTACATGTATAATTAATATGGTTTATAATTTCAAAAAAAGTGTTTGGAGAATTTAATTTAAATTGGCCATATATATATATATATATATATATATATATATATATATATATATATATATATATATACTGCACCAACATGCATACATTGTATCGCATACATACGTACAACGTTCGTACATACACAGATCTCGGCTATTCTCTTTGTCATTATGAACGAAAGACTTTGGTTTTAGGCGAAGTTCTTTGTCCGTTCATCTTTCAGTATGAAATTCTGCCGCAAACAAAATTGATTAGCTACTCTAATCAATGGTCATTTAGAATTAATAACTCCATAATAATAAATAAGAATAATAATGTGTTCATTTGGGTTAAATGATGTTTTGATGGTCTTTTTCATACCGAGTTAATAAGTTAATTCTTCTTCTTTTATCTTCTTCTTCTTAGTCTTCGTCTTTTTCTCAGTAGTATTAATATTTATTTTCAATGAAGTATTACTTGTATACATGAATTAAAGCAATATTTAGTTAAAGATATTTTTTGTACAACAAACAGTATGATCTCTTTAAAGAACCTTTCATTATTGCCACAAAGAAATAGTAATTGTCACGGTTGAAAATATTCACCTATGATTACTTTATACCTGTAAATTACCTTTATTTATACTCTGTAAATATGAAGTAACTAAACTCTTGGAAAATAAATAAACAATTTAATGTAATAAAAAATATCCTATTCATAATACTGTTTTCACTGTGTTCTTTATCTAATTTATTCATTCATAAAAAAAACTATAGCAATATGGTATACCTTGCATAGATTCCTTTACTGCCATACTTGTATTTACTTATAGGTTAATTTTAATATCATGATTGTTGCTGTTGCCGTCATCGTCATTTACTAACAATGTTTTAAAGGTGGTCGTTCGGTGCAATAATGTTCTAGTAGTAGTGAACTTAATTTTAGTGCAAATTTGTGGGTAGCATTTTATTCCGTGCCCATCCTTTTCATCTGCTTTAGTAACAAACAGTATAACTTATAGTAAATTCATGTACACGTACGTTGTTACAGTCAAGTATCACAAAGGGAACTAAGCAGGCATTTTCTATTGTCTTTTGTACAGGTATTTAGAAATCTCATATTCTTAGGTTACGTTTTCTGTAATCTATAAGGCCGGAAAATTGAATATTAACTGGGAAAAAATTGCAGCTTTTCATTTATTTATCTTATCATCGAACATTATTTTGCATCCGTTTTAAGTTTAGCTTTTGCTTTTGATTTATGCTTCTTTATTATTCCTTTTTAATTAATTGTAAAACGTAAGATAATAGCCTGGATCACGTGGATCATGTGGTGAAAATTGGTGATAAAACTCAGAACAACAACACTGACATAATAAATACATACAGAGCGTGTGGGTGTTCAGCATTCAGTTACAATAGCAATTGTTCCATTTATTTTGATTCTCGTACATCCTTATTCCGTTGGAAGGTCATACTGTACAGGCCCCGATAAGTACATATGCTAAAATCAATGTTAAAGTACGGTGCCACATTTGGACGATATCAACCAAAAGGTGTGATCTAGCACAATCGGGATTGAATGTCGAATGTTATGTTACAATGACAGCTAAGCATTTTGATAAACAAACTCGCACTAACCTATATTTTAACTCTTTCTAAGTACCTGACCACCATTGTAAAAGTGCATCGCAATCAATAATTTTTGTCTTGAAGTTTCTTGATGTCAGTTTAATTGCAAAACATTCAATAATCACGACTGAATAGACATCGGTAAAACAAAATTAGTAATAAATTTTAAAACAATAATTTATATTAAATGTAAAATTAGTACAGAACCTCATTTCACTTTATTGTTTCCAGACTTGCATTTTCCCTTAGAATCTTTCTTGATGACATTGTTCTCAGCAGTTCCATTATTTATTGAAAGACTGATGTTATCTAGATTTAATTTACCTGTTTGTTCAATTTTTATATTGCGTTAGTGAAAATTTGGCATTTCTGAATGTGCTTCAGAAACCTCAGATGCCAGTATGTCACAGTCAGTAACGTAACGTTGGGAGGATTCGCGGGGCAATCCTATTTAGCGATGCCCATACAGAGGCGTCTTGGGACAATATTCATTAGTAGAATCCCTACATTCACACAGAGAACTGTTTCTATGTCAGTTGCAAACTTCCCTCGTAAAGATAAGCTTTGTTAAGATTTTCCCTCGTTACACTAAGGCGAGTTGAAATACTGTGAAAGTTTCAGTTAAAAAGTTCCCGACGCCCCTCCACCTTATCCTGAACCATTCACCACCCACCCACCCTCACCAAACTTCGGCCACTGGTCACATTTATGTTAAGTTATTTATAGTTTTCTATTTACACAGAACTGACAATTGTTCTAGTACAATACCAACTGAAAAAGTAATTCCATAAAATTTATAATAACCCACTTTACCAGCAAATGTTTAATTAACCAGTACGATACTCAGTCAATGTTTTGTGATTTAAATTCTTAAAGTGCTAGCTTTGGGGTCAGGGTTGTGGTGTACCAGAATTAAAAGCCTCCTCTATATCAAGATGGACGGTGGTGAGAGGGACTGCGATTAATTGCAGTGGATGTCATAGTACTTTATCAATTGGTACAACACAGAACACGCATTTTTCACAGTTAACTTCCTCGCTGACGGAGCGATGACTTGCATGAATATTGCCGTGAACATGCACCTCCGTTTGATAATTTCAATGTTTATAACCATACCTTTCTTCCATTTGTACTCGTCTGATGATGCGGCAACTCTTAAACGTAATTTTAACTCCATAAACCATGCGGCGCAATCATTTATCGCTCGAATCCTCATTACTCCAGCAAAAGCTGCACGTGCGATGTCCAAGTCTCATTAGTTAATGACAGAGTAAGTGCTGCGATCCCATTGATCTGGGGATAATTTAAGAGGCTTTCCGACTATAAATTATCTTGGGATGTTGCAGTTTTGAGTACAAAGTTTCAACTATTTAAAGGAAGAATTTGCAAAAGTTGTTCTGAAGAGGGACGATTTATTGCGGATATGAAAAGTAAATAAAATACATTAAAACTAAAATTATGTATTTTCACGGTAAGAATCATATGCACGCTTCATGCTGTCAGTTTCTACGGTTCTTTTTTGTCTGAAAAACAGCTTAACATTCTCTGTCTTAATTAGACGGAGACGCTTATTCTAACAGGATCATATTCTGCAATGTAAATTTCTACTGGAGTAATACATGGTCCTCCCCCCCCCCTTATTCCAATATATTTAAAAACTTCTTTTCAAGATGATTCCGGTCGTAACTTTTACCAGTGTGGAGAAGGAGTTGGAAATTTTCGAAGATTAAAAGTTAATTTCAAATAATGTCCTATTATTTTCAAAGGTGATAAGGGAGTTCGCACATTTCATGCCCAATCTTGATTATCTAATTGCCTGATATTATCTACGTTTTCTAATGTCATGGCTGTAAACCACCACCACCACCACCACACTACACACCCACAAACAAGTAAATCGATTAGACTCTTAAAACGTCCGATTTCTTTCCTGGAGAGGGTCTAACTGATTGTTTTTCTTACATTCGTGTAAAGAAACAAAATCAAATATTGATTAACAAACTGCTAATATCAACAGCAAACTACTTTACACCGGAGAATACATTTTATCAGGTGGGAATTTAATAACACATCATACACGCTTCATTGTGCATTTTCTGATGGAATCAAACTAATAAGTAATACATTTAGCAATAACTATTAAATAAAACCAAGTAAGAAAAAGTTTAATTAGTACAATCATCAACGAAATATGAGACAGACGGACAAACAAAACGAAATGGAGGAAGATCTCTACCATAATTCAACTCCAAATAGTACAACTCAGTGCGTAGAAATATCGAGTTTTTTTTTTCTTCTTCAATGTTTAAATGAAATCAATAATTGCATTTTGTAAACGAGCTAAATTACGTTACTTTGCCATATAATAGAACTCGGAACAGTTCGCACACATCTGAATAATTGCGTTATAATATAACTCGGAACAGTTCGCAACATCTGAAAAATTGCGTTATAATATAACTTGGAACAGTTAGCACACATCTAAATAATTGCCATATAATAGAACTCGGAACAGTTCGCACACATCTGAATAATTGCCATATAATAGAACTCGGAACAGTTCGCACACATCTGAATAATTGCCATATAATAGAACTCGGAACAGTTCGCACACATCTGAAAAATTGCGTTATAATATAACTCGGAACAGTTCGCACACATCTAAATAATTGCTATATAATAGAACTCGGAACAGTTCGCACACATCTGAATAATTGCCATATAATAGAACTCGGAACAGTTCGCACACATCTGAATAATTGCCATATAATAGAACTCGGAACAGTTCGCACACATCTGAATAATTGCCATATAATAGAACTCGGAACAGTTCGCACACATCTAAATAATTGCCATATAATATAACTCGGAACAGTTCGCACACATCTGAATAATTGCCATATAATAGAACTCGGAACAGTTCGCACACATCTGAAAAATTGCGTTATAATATAACTCGGAACAGTTCGCACACATCTAAATAATTGCTATATAATAGAACTCGGAACAGTTCGCACACATCATCTGAATAATTGCCATATAATAGAACTCGGAACAGTTCGTACACATCTGAATAATTGCGTTCTGATAAATGATTGGTGTAAGAAATATTCCATGGATAACAACACAATAAAATGGCGGCCAGGTCGAATGAAACATTTTGATTCCTGTGATTGTTTTATTAAATTCATCTAACGGATGCTATACATCGGCATGATTTTTTTCTCTCGAGCACATGTGCATATTCTTACCTAGTCTAGCTTTACCAAGTTCTCACTTCAAATATATTTCATAGCATTTTTATCAAAGTGTGTATTGCTGCTGTAAATAAAGTTAATGAATATAATTATCGCAGAAAATACGCCTGTATTGGATCCTTGATCGTCAACCAATAAAAACAAACGACACAACCTACCTCAACGAACTCTGTAAGGATAGCCGTCATTTGTGATACTTTACATGGCAGTAAATTCTTACCATTCACTTCAGTGTTCCTTTAAAAAATAATATAAATTCAACCATCATCGTTTTTACCATTACCCGGATTGTTATTACAAAAAAGGATGAGTTTAAATAAAGAATTCAGTAATATACGTCTGAATTGGCGTACTAAAATATACTACATAAAAAATCTGTTGCATACTTGTTTAACAAACAGTATGTACACATCCTTACAGAGAGTGTGGCCTATCGAGTCCTTTTGTTTTCATCGTATGGCTCTAATGTACGCAAACTAATACTTTATAGAAAGAAAAAGAGAACGATTTTTTAAAATCTGAATCATAATTTACTTATAAGCAATATAATAGTTGAGAGAGAGAGAGAGAGAGAGAGAGAGAGAGAGAGAGTTCACTTCACCTCGGATTTCCCACCCACCCACCCCACTATTTGTAAGTTACTGTCATAGATCGAGCGTCAGGTACACAATTGCAGAGCGGAGAAGTAAGACTTTTGCCAGCAGCAAACATGGCGTCATTTTTTAAAATGATTTTCCACAGTTAAAACTTAAAATATAATAAACACGGTCAGACGAAACATCCACCCCTTCTAGACTGCTATCATTCTAGTTCAGTTTTAGTTTCTCTCTATATATTACATAAATATATTATATTTTGGACCGCTCTGGTGGCCTACTGGCTAGAGCGTCCGCCTCAGATACGGAAGGTTGCGGGTTTGAACCCCAGACGAGTGAGACAAAGAGAGAGTGCCGGATTAAACTCTGTGCAAGCCTTTAGGCAGTCGAAATCGTGGGATCACCCTCGCAAATTATCATTATCATTATTGTCGCGAGGCCGCTAAAAGGGATGGAGCCTTTAGACCGGTGCCTACTCTGCCTATTTGGTAATCTGGCACTGCAGAGAGACACTTAAACTGGATTTAACATGACTGTCTAGAAGTGAGACATATTGTGTAAATGGAGGTAACCATATAAAACCTAAATCTTTGATTTTGCTTACACATGTCCTACTTATGTGAGTAATAGTCAAATAGTATACTTTAATTACTATCCAAAGAAAGGGCAAACTAAGTCTAAAAGAGAGAAGAGGTATAAAAGCGTTTGGGTGACAACTAGCCTCAGACAAATGTAATATTAATGCGTAGATTTAATGCTTTGCACAAAGTCGTTTTAACTAAATCGCCGTCTTAGAGGCGGTCTTTTGTTAATTAGACATGTGCATCCTAATATCACTACTGAAGTTTCTCCGACTCATATGCACCCAATCGAGTGTGGCGCGGAGATTTGAAGGATCATGCTTGGAAACACGAAGGCCTGTCATTCAGCAGACGATTCTCTCCTTGAAAGATTACACGCCTTCCAATCATCGACTCGCTATCTGAAGCATTCCGGGGAGAAAAGAAAAATGCATCTGCAGCAGCCCTAGTTGTTTTCTAGTGTGTTACTGACGGTGTAGAAATGAACCAACAAAATAAAGACGTGCTTAATTTTTTAAAATTCTAGTTATTTTCTCGGGTCATTGCAAGAGGCTGCTTAGTGATGAAAATCTCGAGGGATATGCTCCAAAATCCGGTCTAGCAATGTGCCGTGAAATTGCACAAGATATTCACTCGCTCAGTCACGCTCTCTGATAACAGTTTGCATGGAGTGTTAATTAATTAACATATATTATGATAAGTTTTCTGCATAAACACGTGCTTCGTTTGGTTCATTAACATGATACAGGTTTGGGCGTCAAAATAATTAATCGACACATTTGCACAACATGTACAATACACTGTATGTGAGCTTTTTGTTAATAAAAACATTTTGGCCAACTATTGTGATTCTGCACAATTTATCTCAAATAAAGTGATATTTTTGGATTTCTTCTATCGTTTTATTTACTAAACGTGAGGTGAATATTCATTCGTAATATTTTTTGTTATACTTCGCACTAAAAATGATATTTGTTTTACAAAGATGTCAATTTCTTCACTAAGCTGTATCCATTTTTTAATGTATAAAAAATAGTGTAAAACTTAATGAGACTTTCATCACTGTAATTTTGATTTCTGCACAAATAGATTAACATTCCTAATGAAAATATTTATTTCAACAAATAGAGTTGCTTATTTCTGCGCTTAAATTTTTCATCCTTTCTATACTTTGCAAAAGAAAATAGCATTGTCATGAAAATGCTGTTTGTTTTTAAATAAGAATAATTTAGCCACCGTAAGAATCAGTTTCTTCTTTATATAAACCTTCAATGGGTAGATTTATCATCCATTTATTCAGATTGATCGCGAAATTATCGCCCCTCCAATAATCATTTTTTAAGCTACGATTTTGCCTGAAACCCAAATGCACGTTGTCAAATTGCCTTGGAATCCTTTTCTCGTCTTTATTACAAACTATGCCTGTAATATTTTCTCGTGACGAAAATAAAACCTAATTTGAGAAAGCCAATCTGACGATTTGCAGGGTAACTTACCCACTTAAATACGTGTTCTTCTGCCTCCAAAAGCGATATTTGATATTTAGTTTCGTAATTATTTGTTCAAACTAGATTTAAAATAGGTTCGAAACTTGAGCATTTATGAAACAGTCCATTTCTAACGAATTTTAACTCCGTAGAATGTTAAATATTTCGTCTTGTGCTGTTATAAGAAAAATGTCTCGCAAATCTCAAAAGGTAAAGCCCAAAACAAACGTAAAATTTATACAAAACAATTTCGAAAACTGGAGGCATACTATTGAGTTTAGTTGCATAAATTCCGGGACTAAGGTTAAATGTGGATATTGGGCTAACCTGTTACACGAGTTACGTTGCCAATGTGTGGAACCTGCTACCGAGTTTTGAGCGGCATGTCGATCAGATGCTTGCCACTTGACAGACAAAGGCATGTGCTGTACAAAAGATTAAGCTACTTAAATAAATGAATATTGCACAATAATATGGATTCCAAGCATCCTTCCCTGGAAGACTTGCAAGTATTCAAGTCATTAGTCAGGAGGTAATAAATAAATACTAACATAAGTATTGATGTGAACAAGTTTGGCACTTCACGAACAAGCATTCCAAACAGATGGGGGCATTATTCATACCGTGTTTATGGAATGTGTGCACGAGCGAGACGTACAAACAACATAAACTGTGATTGGCCATATAATATGTTTCATGACGGTGATATAGCACATATATGTTTGACGCTCAAGATGTTGATAATTCTTACCGCCCGTAGGAGAGACAAATCTATTACGTTAGTTTTACAACTGTTGAAATTGTCATTGGTGACCTATTATTCGTGCAAAAACGGCTCAGGATCTCCGTCATCTTCGTTGCAAATTATTTACGGGCGTACAATTAGTTTCGAACGAAAGTACTAATCTATCCAGCATTCTCGACGGATTGTTATATTTGCTTATATATATATATATATATATATATATATATATATATATATATATATATATATATATATATATATATATATATATATATATATATATATATGTCTGTAAGTCTCTCCTTGGGTAGTAAGTTCCTCTCAGAACGATAGTAAATAATGACAAACTGGGGAACAGGTATCCCCACGTATGTCACTGGGGGAAAATCCTTTATGAAAAAGGAAATGCGCTGAAAGATGGTTCCCTTTATGTGTATTTATTATTATTATAGAGATCTTGCTTTTACAAGGACATACAATATTCCACTGTATAATGTGTGATGACAATGAGCAATACGATATGTATTAATAGTGTAGCGATACTACTTTTGTTCTGCCACAGTCTGGCTCTATACCATTGAGGCTTTTTAAAAGAGTAAGAAACTCAAGCTCTAAATCCCATAAGTAAAAATACTTAGATTAAATCTATGTCAATCAACTCTAGCATGATAATAGAAACTAAAATAAATGATACGAACGTTATTTAAATATCATTAAAGTTCTTTTTTCTTAGCTAGTCCATCGTGTCCAATGATGACGCTAGTTGTGAAGGCCACGGTGACTACCCATGTTGTTCATGAGTCAAAAGTTGGATGCACACAGGATGTCACAGATTGGGCATGGGAAGTCTGTACAAATGATAGTCTACGGTGCTGCGATGTGACGTTTTCTTCTCGTGAAATTTGAGACATTGGCGGCGGTCATCTTCTTACATTATTCAACAGCCTTTGTGACGAGCGTGCGCCAGGTAGACCGGTCAATGGCCGAGGGTTCCAGCTTCTCGAAGGTTGGATTCCGTACCATTTCAGATTACCCTTTAGGATGTCTTTTGTCTTTATACCTATTCATGGAGCGCCTTCGTTTCCGAGTTTCCTGCTTGAGTTTGAACTCACCATTGAAGAACTGTCTCGGTATTCTTGTCTCCTCCATCCGAATGATATGGTCAGACTATCTGAGCTTGGCTTTCAGCAGCAGTATCTCAGTGCTTGGGACTGGTTAGTGGTTAGAGCGTCCGCCACGGAAGCCGGATGGGGGGTCGTGTCGTGGGTTCGAGCCTCGGCAGAGTCATACCAAAGACTTACAAAAATGGTACTAACAGCTACCACGCTTGGCGTTCAGCATTAGGAGGTTAGTGTTAGGACTGGTCGGCATGGTGTCAGGATAATGTGACTGGGTGGGACATCGTGCTACATGTCTGCGGCATGATGTCCCAGTGCTAGACATCACTATAAACTGCCACACTGCAGGCATCGTAGCGATATGACTGAGAAATTGTTAAAGCTACGTTAAAAATATACATCACCCACACGCTAATATTGATGATTATATTTAAAAAGTATTTTATTTACAGATTTAATGTTACGGCAGTTTAGCGTTGATACATTTAGTAAATACTTTATCAATTGAACACGCTTTATAATTTTTCAGATTGTTAATGACTTTTAATATTTCTGTAATTGGGTGATTCAAATAAGCGTTATGGACAACATCCACCGCTTGCACCGTTTGTGGTATTACTTGATCGTCACTATATATAATATTCGAAAACGTTTTGCATTGCATTGATTAATTCAAGTTTTTCTCTCCGACATTATTTATAATTTTCCAGTGTATCTTTGGATCATTTGATTGCAAACTGCATCATTTCCTTTGCAACGATTTTTTAAAAACAATTCTTTTTAAATGCTTGTAAATGAAAGTAATATTTGACCAGACCTTTCTGATATTGTGTACCTGCAGTTAGCATATTAAATAGCTTTACTTGTTGCAATCTTTCTAGGTTAGTGTACTTTCTTTCTCAAGTGGTAATGTTTTCTGGCTTTCACTGTCAAACGACGGGTTATAATCATCATTTTCTTTAAGTGTATTTGCTTAACTTTCAGCCTTATGTCATTTTTGAGATGTAAATTCAGCAGAATTTATGCAAAATATATTACCAATATTGCTGTTAATTCTTTTTAAATAGTCTTGGAATTTATATTAGCCAAAAAAACTCACTGTTTCTTCTCGTATCCCACAATATCTAGGCTTTTTTTTCTTTGATATAATTTTCTATGACAGATCGATCAAGTACGTGTAGCTGATTACTTCGAATTTGGTATGTTAAAGCACAGGTTATGTCTGATTACTTCGAATTTGGTATGTTAAAGCACAGTGTAAGTCTGATTATTTCGAATTTGGTATGTTAAAGCACAGTGTAAGTCTGATTATTTCGAATTTGGTATGTTAAAGCACAGTGTATGTCTGATTACTTCGAATTTGGTATGTTAAAGCACAGTGTAAGTCTGATTATTTCGAATTTGGTATGTTAGAGCACATATAATGTCCAAGAAATCGTTCCAGACACTATAACAAGATGCTCGATTAAGCTCACGGGTTACGGCCTCCTTAGAATTCTGCCACCTGAGCACGGGATCACGTGTGAACCTGATAGGAGGATAATCAAATTTGTATTATCAAAGGGAAAGAAACGATGCTCACGGTTCATTAACTACAGAAAAGTGACATCCTAAAAACCATGTGATTTCATTTGTCAAAGTACCGTAAAACAACTCAATTTGTCCTGATAGGAGAATAAAGCAATGTCAGAGAAAAAATATCTTCCTTGGAGTTTAATCTCGAGACATCTATCAAAGTTCTGCTGGAAACGTCGTGAAGATTCATTTAAAGTTTCTCCACCACCACAAAAAAGTACAAATACCAAAATTACACTTTCTTTTAAATTATATCCTCCAATTAAATTTATACAGCAATTTTACTTTTTGATGGTTTTCATCAAAAGTTAGTGCCGGTTTGTGCAAAATATAAAAATATATTTGTATTATTGAAATCTAATTTTTAGGTTTAAAAGTTGGTTACTTTAGGAGCAAACATGGATGCTGGTGTCTGATTTCCACTTCTCATACGTTTAAACTTTCACGATCACCAACTCAAGGTCAGTCCTTCGGTGCTTTTTTTTTCGAGTTCCAAGTTTCTTTTACATGCAACAGTCGACATTTAGGTGAGTTCCAGGATATATCAATATCACCTTCGGTGGTGGTATTATATAGCGCTGAAGTACAAAGGCAACACAATATCTTTATTTCAATAGAAACTGAAGATGCTTGTATAAAGTTTGGCGGAGTGTAGCTATTTACCTAAAACAACCTATATTTTGACACTCCCATTTATCTATTTAATTTTTTTGTTAAGTTATCCTGAAATTTAAATTGTATACATTATCTTGTTCATTTTAATTCTGAAAATAAAGGGATTGCTCTTATAGGTAGAGATGTTTTAAAAGTCGAGGAATTCACAAAGTTAATCTTCCTTAGAAATAAAATATTTTTCAAAGAAATCAAGGTCTGTAACCTAATCGTCGATGCCTACTAAATGTTTGTTTACAAATTGTTTCCATCCAAATAAGAATGAAACTGCATCATATGGAAAGAATCCTTTGCCCACGCAAGAATCTATGGAATCTAGGGAGTGCCTGTAGCATTGGCGTGTCAGGCTCATTGTTATAGCCAAGAGACTGACCATTAGTACGGTTCTAATGATTTAGTTAATTAAATCAGGTTGAATACTCCGAGTGCTCAACAGATAGGATAACATCTGAACAATAACTGATATTTGTCTTACTATGTAGAGAACCGACACAATGCTTCCATTATGATGTATATTAGTATCTCGAAATGTGATGGTGCGCTTGAATAATGTGCCTCGTTATGCAAGCAAACGAGAGAGAGAGAGAGAGAGAGAGAGAGAGAGAGAGAGAGAGAGAGAGAGAGAGAGAGAGAGATCAAAGTAAGTTTTATTTTGGGTTGCATTTATTGCCATCTGTGTGTCTTGACTTTTAAAAAAAAAAAATCGAAAGGAGTAAGATGAACAAACTCGGCAGTATATTTTCCTAACTCGAGTAAAGACGGAACTCCGGTAATTAATCTTCTAAAAGACTCATGTTTTAAGCAAAAGTATGCATTTTTAAGCACAGCCAGCTCAGATTTGCTGTATACATGATCATTGTCAAGCATAATACTTTCCAATGTACGTGTTACTAGAACATGCAATCAAAATATTGACGTAATCTACCTTTCGTGTTATACAGTTTGGTCAAGGTATAATTCCCTTTAGACGCATGTCAGTATATCTGATTTGTTTGTCGCAATTTACGCAGTACATATTTATTGATGTGTTTAACATTGATAAAATGCACAAGGGACTAACTTAAGGAGCTAATTTGGGCTTATAAAAGCATGCTTTATAATTAATATAGTATCTTGTTCGTTTCGGAATAGTCCACATGATCCAAATGATTATACTTGACTTTTCACTTCTTATTTCCGTTACGATACAATGAGCTTTCGAAAAATTCAATAAATTGTTAGGGTTAGTTAATTCAATAAATTGTTAGGGTTAGTTAATTCAATAAATTATTAGGGTTAGTTACGACATATAACATTGGCTGACATGAAGAAGAGGCCAATATCTATATCTTTCAGCTCAGTAAGATAATGTATGGAGTGAAAGGAAAACTTGTACTCGCTTTTATTACTTCCGTATATCCATCTAAAATTACACCACCATCCCACGCGATATGTTGTTTGATAGGGTAATAGTCAATGTGAAGAAATAATAGGTTTTGTCAATAATAATAATAATAATAATAATAATAATAATAATATAAAGAGGAAAACACTATTTTGTTCTTTTTTTCAAGTTAAGTTATACAATAATAAAACATATTTATTGATATGTTATGAATGGATACTTAAAATGATGGTCCAAAAAAGAAAACCAATCCCGGGTTCCAATGAGAAAGACCATTTAACTTTTAAAATGGAACAATATGAGAACAAATTTTGGAATGCTACAAGTATCGTAGTTTTAATTCATTTCACATATGGTAACTTTCTGAAAGGAAGAAGACATTAAGATGGACAAGATAAATAAAACCATGTAGTTACTACATGTAAAAATTAATAATCTCGAGTTATGTTAAGATTTACATATGCAAATGAATATTCTCGATTTACCTTTAGATTTACATATGCAAATGATCTAATTTCGATCTACCTCTAGATTTACAAATGCCGATGAAGGCATTTCAAATTGTGAAAGACCTCACCAGACAGAAGCAGCCAAGAGTCAGTACCATTAGCAGCAGAGATGGTGAACAGACCATGTTTTCAATTAATACCCGCAGGGGGTCGCAATTAATTAACCGTACATTTTATCCAATCCAATTCTATATCGTGTCCTAGGGTCTGATAAATTTATCGTCGCAAATCCATGAGGGTTGCCTGAGCACCACTAAAGAAATTTCTAAACTGATTAAAATCCATGTCACTACACCAGGTTTGCCAAATATTTCTAAGTGTATGATTGTCAACATCGTTAAACACACATAACAAATTGCAATTATCTCGGATCACTTTTGGAATTTGTGTGTATCGTTGAGTAACTTATATAACATCAGAATTTTTGTGTCGTTGACGGGAAAATATCCTAGCTGTATTTTTTTTTTGTTTATCTAACATTACATCATCGTATACAACAAGATTGTTAATGTTCCCAGATAGATCTTCCACGGATGGTGCATCGTCGATATCTGTGATAAACTCAATAATATCTTCGTCGGCGATTTCTGAGGCGTTCTCGTTATAATCTTTTAACACCTGATAACAGTGTTGATCGTCTACGCTAGGGGCGACTAAAAACAATTTGTCCCACTTCATATATTTCATTATCAATATGAGTAGCAACTGTGTTTTACCACTCCCTGAAGGTCCGATAATAATCATCGTATAGAATCTGGCAACATAACATGCTGTTTCACTGGTGTTTTTTTCTTTAACGCGAAAAAGTCAATAATTTCCATTAGATATAAATAAATAATATTATGGATTTATATTGTGTGAAATGTTGGACGCGTACACCGACACTTGATCCGACAACTGTTACCACAAAAAATAACAGAGAGGCTGTCACCGGCAAATGTGAACGATGCGGGACAAGCAAATATAGATTTATTTTAAAAAAAAGCGGTGGTGATATCGCCTCCGAGTTAACAAAACTTCCAGGGCTACCATGGGCTAAGTATCCAGGGGAAAAACATCTTCCAGGGTATAGTTATCGTGGACCGGGAACACGATTAGATATCAGACTTGACAACCAGAATAATCCTAATCCAGGTGAAGATCCGATAAGCGCAATTGACGAAGCGTGTCGGATACACGATATAGCTTATCGTAGTGGTGATCTTCAACAACGTCATCTCGCAGATGTAAGGTTGATCCACGCGTTGAATTCAAGATAGCACATTTAAGGAAAAATTAGCGTCGTGGTTAATAAAATCTGCCATGAAAGGTAAATTGTTATTTGGTGCTGGTATTTAATATGGAAGCAATTTATTATATCCTCCAACAGGATACTACATGGGTAAATCAGCCATCTATAAACTCGCAAACGCCGCTAAAGTAACCCGTGAAACAGCTGCTGATTGGTTGTCCAAACAAGCTATATGGCAAATTTATCTACCGCGTCCGAGAAAGATTCAATATGCGTCATTTGATGTTAATGTCCCAAATGAGGTTCATCAGGCAGATATATTATTTCTACCACATGACACAATTAAAAAACGTGTTTACAAATATGCGTTGACGGTAGTTGATATCGCGAGTAGATACAAAGAGGCTGAACCGTTATCAGCAAAATCATCATCTGAAGTCGTCTCTGCGTTCAAAAAGATTTATCGTCGAGGTGGCCAAATCTTCTTCAAGTTGATCCCGGTAAAGATTTTTTCAGGGTGAAGTATCGTCAACGATGAAACAACATAATACTGTAATTCGACGAGGACATGTTGCAATTCATCGTGATCAGACAATTGTTGAGCGGTTTAACAGAACTCAAGCTGATAAATTTGTTTCATTATCAGTACGCGAAAGAATTTATCGATGATGGGCGATCTCGTGAGTGGGTTAAACGATTACTAGAGGTAGTCTCATCGATGAACAACGAGGTAACTAGAACTACAAATATGAAACCTGTCATCGCGATAACAAAAAATATATATCTAAACATCCTAGGATTTTTAAACACAATTTTCCAACAGAAATCTTACCCGGTAACGTCACAGTGAGATATTTATACGAACCTGGTGAACTTGAAGGTGGCACTGAAAGATCAACTGATCCGAAATGGAGTGTCACAACACGTAAAATATATTCTTCGGTATCATCTAAAGACAGACCAACATTATATAAACTAGACCCAACTGCACCATAACGGAGTTTTACCAGAGAACAATTACAGGTTATTCCAGATGATACTCAGTTACCACCACAAAGTCTCAAATAACAATTCTTCGAAGTTGATTTATTCGCCGTACTCGTGACACAGCTAGATAAATTAAATTTGACCATGCTATGAAGTTATCAACGATCCACATAATGGTATCTTCGATAGTTAATCCTTGAGACGAGTGTATCCTAGCACCCACGGAGAATTATTAGCTTGTAACGCATCTTTGACCGCGGATATATCAACGTGTACAATATCAATTAAAACTAGTTGCTGTTGTTCAGGGCCTGACTCTGTCATGCGTCCAGGGATTTCAACTAGGATATTTTGTCGTCGCGTATCCGACGGACGGTAACATAACGGTACTGGTTCCAACGGAAATTTATCTTTGTGGATCTTAAATAGTTGTTCCTGAAGATAATCTCGTATTTGTTTCTGCTAGTCACAACTAAACCTATTGGTTTCCACGTGTTTAAAAATTCGTCAATGGGAGTTTCAGCAATCACATCATGTATTATATTGCATATTGTATATAATCAGGTTGTAATCTTATCGCGGATTTCAACGTGGTTAACCTGTCATTGAGGGAACGATGATCTTTATTAATCTCTTCGTAGTAGTCCACGGAATTCAATAGCCATCGATGAGGTGATTTTCCGACGATCGGTGGTGGTTGACCGTGATCACCACACATAATCACTGCGGTGTTTTTCGTTAATAACCGACCAAGAATTTTTTTTAGGTCATCTAATGGTACAGTACACGCTTCATCCCACATGGTTATCCTAGGAATATGTTTTGTCCCCATACGATCTTGGGTCCACTCGTCTCCGTTCCATCGAAAAAAACTATGATACGTACACACTTCAACACCTCTGGATTTCATCTCGCGGGCAAGACGATGAGTCGGAGTTAACACTATCATGTCAGAGTTCTTTCCGAATAAATCGATTACTCTTGTTGTCTTTCCGCAACCTCCAGGACCACTCAAAAAAACAGTTTTATAGAGTATAATTGGATCGTTCAGAGATAGATATTCTGATAGCTCTATGCTATAACCTTAGAGGTAATTATCTTCAACGGAGGTATCGGCGGAGTCATGATACTCGTATAACCACTCCTGTTTTACTCACCATGATCCCCAATCACCGCTATTTGTAAGAAATTCTTCAACGATATCAAAATGCTCTTTATGGAAATAAAATGAATCAGTTGCAACTCTAACCGCGATGTTGGAAAATCGATTTAACATCGATGTTAAATTTATCGAAACATAAGCTAACATAGACGATCTCAGATGAGTATACTGTGGAGATTCACCATCGAGATATTCAACAATGGTACCGAGTTTTTCCCCGTTGGATAAAATGCGGGATATCTTTTCGTATATATATAATTTTTTATTGTGTACGAAATGATAAATCTATTTCTGTGTCATCGAAGAATAATCTAGTTGTTTTTCGTTTACAGTTATTTTTTGATCCACCCTGAGTTAATTTCCATTATTTTTCTTCTAAATCCTTCACTTGACGCTCATCGCAATTTGCTGGTGAATGTAACCAAACCTTAGTTTGTTTTGTGTATGAGATTATCACCGTAGACACAGTCAACGAGGTTAATATTCCCTCGTCGAGCATAAATCTTAATGGTACTACTGGCGCCCATTTCTTCTCCGAGAAGTGTCTTCCGAACCACACATAAAATATCGGGTGAAGCCCCTTAGCGAGTTTAAACGATGTTATCCTGGCAAATTCAGGACGATCAATATTGGTAACTCCCCATTAACAGCTCTCCTTGTCATCTCAAGTGTGGGGTGACCGAACCGTTCAAAGTATTCGTGACATTCTCCCATTCCTAGAAAACTTCCTGGGTAACACGCTGTCATATCCACGGATTTCATGTCCTCGACATTATATTTTGTGTTCAACAGTCCACCGTGACCGAATTCTACGCAGTAATTTTGAATATCTTCGATGAAATCATATCTGGTCGACGACCACGAATTTTTCTCTCAGGCAAAGTGAGCTGCAACTGATGGCACCGTGAAACAATTTTTTGTAATCTCCTTCGCGGAAATCGAAGATTTCTCATCAGTATACTTCATAGCAAGATTATTCATTTCCGTTTAAAGTTTTTCAGTTCGATATAAATTTCCGTTGGTCAACACAAACTGATCATATTTATCCTCGTTTTTCATCGCTGTTAAGCAACCACACAGAAATAGGATTTATATTATTTAACGCATCGATGACATCAAATATTTCCTCGTGATATTTTATTGTTCGAGTCATCGGGAATACTCGTACGGAAATACTCCACGCGTGAGAATTATTATCAAAAATTTCAATTGGGGCTCCTCGTGATTTATAGTGTCCGGAATCATGTAAAATCTCTCCAGTAATTGTTTTTACGGTAATAGGAAATTTTAATTTTTTTTCCAATTTGGCGACATCATTTATCGACGATCCATTTTCCATAACAGATTTCCCCCACGAGGTAATATTATATTTTCTTCAATCAGTCAGCCCGATGCCTCGTTTAACATTCATGAAGTGTTATATGATTCGTTCCTCAACACAATGTAACCTTATTGAGGTTTTCATCCTCGATAACTTGTTAAAATCTGGGGTGTTTATTTTATAAAATCCTTACATTATATAATGACACGAATTTCATCGACGATATCCGAAAAATTTGATGATATCATTGATACCATCACACATTTTCCAGATTTTGATAACGATGATATCGAATATTTACAGTGGTATGTGAGTGATCTCAAATATCAATTAACAAAAATTTAAAAGTATATTCGCGATTGCAATCAAGAGGACATCGACGTAGAATAAAATTATTGATTATCAATCATATTTTTGATATAAAGTCATCGATGACACATCTTAAATATATTTTCATCAGGGGTAAATTAGATATCAACGAAATCGAATCCATCAACGATAAATTATCCGAGATAGAAAATTTTATCTGTGGTGATGATGACACTAACGTGGAAACTGTTAACAGTTTCAACGAGATAAACCTAGAAGAATTGGATCATCACAGACAACGACGAATAAATAAAATTATTCGTGATGATCCCGATGACCCAGATGATTAAAAAAGACCAGCGTGAAATACGCTAAAAATTCACTAATGAATTCAATTAAATAAATTATTTCATACGTTATATATATATATATATATATATATATATATATATATATATATATATATATATATATATATATATATATATATATATAACGCACAAACAATGAACGACGAAAATATCACCGAATTGAAATCTGAACTTGATCGTATACGACACCTTCACGATAGTAAAATATTCACTAGCGAGTGTCTAAGCAACGAATATAAAAAAATAATCTCTGCGCGACATCTAAGTTTTCCCACGTATCGGTCAGAATACCGCGTGATGAAAATTCTTTCTCGGGAACGTGACCATATCGTTTATAAAAATCCCAACGAGGAATTTATTGCGGTGTCAGCGATGATGAGGAAACTTTTGAAATCCATCGGAGAAGTATTCAATGAGGAACAGCGAATAGAGTCAGCTGCTAATTAATTCAATGATCAGTATGTAAACGGAAAATCTTCGATAAAATCGTAAACGATTTTCATCACTTCAAAAATCTTGGTTGGAAAATCTTTGAAACTCCGAGATCAGGAAGCGGTTTTTCTTTTATTACAAACACAGCCGCAAACACCTTATTGAGTTATATATTATCGTGTACATCACTAAGTTTTTTGTCTAGCGTGTCATAATTCTCACGAGCGGTATTATATTTCAGGTGTAGTTTATCAAACTTTTTTTCGGTTATTAATTTTCGTTGTTAATTGAGTTTTCTTCGCTGTTAGTTCGTCAAATATTTTCTCATCCTCGAGGTTAGACTCTCTCATCGCGGATATCTCGTCGCGGAGTTAACCCTAAGACGACTCCGCGGTGATCCTTAGTTGGTCTCGTTTTCCCTGTAACATCACAATCTCATTGGTTAACTCGGAGATCTCTCGCTGGAGTTCTCGCTTGATCTCACGTTGTCGTTGTTTTGCTTCTTTATATTCTGTTGGCGTCCCCTTCGTTGTCGGCGATATAGGATTTTTGGACCACAATTTGTATAATCGTGCTAGTCCAATTTTGAACTCTTTATAAACTTCAACGGGGCGTCGAATACCTCTCAGGGATATTATTTTTTCTTTGTCGTCGGCGGTAAGATATGTTGGAGCTCTCGTCGTCGTATATATCAGTCATTTTAACAATAAAAAAATTACGCTTAATAATATTGATTAAAAATGATAATCAAAGATTATGGAAATTAAAAAATTAACGTCGATAATCACACTCAAAAAATATGATCACGTGTCAAATTTGCTGCAAAAATTTTAAATTTTATTTATTTATTTATTTATTTTTTTCGTTACAAATCGTTTACGATTTAATTTTCAACTATGGTTTCGTCAACACGTACTCGCTCCGCCGTTGGATCTTCAAGTATTTTCTTGAGATCATCTAAAGATATACACGAGTGAGCATATTGTATTATTTGATCACGGTTACAATTAATCATCGTTATAATATCACGTTCAAGTTGTTGTACCTGATGATCCGTCAACAAAAACTTTTTATTACCTAGTCTATCTATGACGAGTTCGAAATTTAAACTGCTAGCAGTTTCATCACTGAAGGATTTTCTGATAGCGTCCTCAAGTTTATCCTTGTCGTAAACGAATACTCGTGCATATTGATACATTATTGAAAATCTGCGATTTTAATTGTTAAATTTAAAAACGCAAGAGATGAAATCTCTGAAATTGCACAGCAATTACGATGAAAGTCTTAAGATGGAAATCACGATTTCACATCCAGGATAATATGTAATTTTTCTCCTCGAAGATCAGTCAGGGAAAAATCTTGATCAACTAATCTAAAATTCATTCTTGATATCGAATTATTAATGACCTCCAAATTTGTTATTTTACTCGGATTTTTTTACGATTAAACTCACCGGGGAAACATCCGGGGAAAACGTATATAGGATATAACCTTGATCAGCACTCAATGACAGTGATGTATTAACGTTATAGCTGTTTAGTATTACATCACAGATAAGATGTATGGCGATCATTGATGATATATCAACGTTTCCTGGTGATGTGTGTTTGTTATTGCTGTACACTGAGTTATTCCATCTGAGAATTTCTTCTGGAGGAATCGTTTTATACCAACGCGCATGGATCTGTGGAAAGTATTCGTCGATGAGATCGATGAGTGATTTTTTTTAACGATGGGACATCCCATCCCGGGAATTTATAACCAGGTAACAGTGTTAAAAAATCTTATATAACTTTTATCGTTAATTATCATCTCGACTTATAACGCGTTGAGATAATTCATATCAGCGATAATTTGATTTCACACCTCAACGTGTTGATAATTTTATCACGCGGAACTGTTACATCAATGAGAAGAGATAATTAAAAAATTATCGTAATTTTTGTAATTTTGCTTCAAATAATTTGTTGATGTTATTAAATCTATCAGATATACTATTATATGTAATTAACCATTCTCCACGAGTAGGTGATTCAAACCGCCATATTACAACACCTTGTGTTATATATTCATAACTTCGGTCATTTGTGATCACACGATAACGTTTTGTCAAATCTGTTGCGGTTTTTAAAATGCGAAGAAAACCTCCATCAGAATAATCTAACTTAATTTCAGGGTTGGGTTTATCAGCTGTGAAAAAGTCAGATTTGATAGGTTCGGGTAACCGTGAGTGAATCGCAGGTAACATTGCTAACCATGCGTCGTGTATCCGTTTGAAATTTTCATCGATGATATCGTCTACGGATTTTTTCAACTCTGGGACGCTATATCCCGGTAATTTAAAATCTGCTAATTGAGCATCTGTTATATTATACACAGTCAGATTTTTTTTTTTTATCTTCGTTGGTAGCAAAATTTATTAGAATATTTACAGCGAAACGATTTAATAACTCCATATGAGTTGATAATTGATTTAAAATTTAATCTTTCATAAATACACCCCTGTAATGTTTTTGGGAGTTTATTTACCTCGTTGATTAAATCAAAATTTGACATCGGAACCATAGGTTCTGGAGTTATTGTTGGGTTGGCCTGTAGTATCTCGTGAATCTGCTCTGGGTAGTCTGAATCCCTTTCCTTTTTTTGTATCCACTACCGGTAACCTTATCTAGAATTTTTTGGCACCCAAACCAGCAACATCGGAGAGTGCACCAGTTCCAAGTGCCGCGAGAACAGGAATAAGAAATGGAAGTATTCTACCGGTTTTGATCATATGAGAAATTTCCGCAGATGATAGATCCAACTGAACCCCTGTACAGGAAACCTTAGCTTTATTGAAACGATTAAGTTGATTTTTTTTCAGCAATAATTTATTTGGCCCACCTGTCATCTGTTCACGCTTCAAGTTTATATTTGCACCGCTCGTAACAGAACTTTTCGATTGTAGTTTTTTACTTGACCGGGTGTCAATGTGACATTAACTTGACTATACGACATTTTATTTAGATAGTACATCATCTAATTGTTCTTATTACATTATATGTTTTCTATTAGTGCATGAACTACTCTCATCTTTTCGCCACCACCTTCGAGTGTCATAGATTTATCACTGAGAATAATCGCAATTGCTCTGTATGATCCACGTACAGTTGGATCTACACCTGGTGCCGAGATAATAGGAAGCTCTCCTACACAAGCTTGAAATTTTACGTCAACGACTGATTGTTTAGATAGATCGAGATGTTGTAGTGAAAAGTTGTAGATCGGGTACAAATTTTGGAAATCCAATTGTGATATTTGTAGTCCAGTATCAACATTTTGATCACAACCCATATAAGACCACAAACGATGATACACACGACCTATCTGATTGTTATCGTAATTGATGATAAGATTTCAGCGGGCTCTTGCCGATTACTTATTCGCAGTGATACCTCGCTGACCTTCAATTTATCAAATATCATGTGACTACGTGTTTGTAGATGATCTCCTTGTACTCGTTGTTTACCTTGTAACGCGATAAAAAAACCTCTCTCGGTGCGTTGACATTTTTTGCTAGCGCGATTTGCCAAGTAAATGTTCCAACTGTACTCTCTGTTGTGGCAGATGTTGTAACATCTAACCATGACAACAGTGATTTTCCTCCGTGATCCATAAAAGATAACAATCGTGTTTCTACGGATGGGTCATAACTGGCATCCACAGAGCTAGTTTTGTTATATTTACAACACCATCTCATAAGCACTTCAGTATATCTAGCTCCAAAGATAACCTTTCTGACATCTCTACAAAATCCAAATATATGAGGGAGAGGAATCGTACACCAAAATCTACCATCGGTGTTTAAAAATTTTTTTCTCGCTGTAAATCCTGGATTGTAGTTTTAATTTTGCTTAATTATTATCTTCTCAATACTAGCAACAGCAGGATCATTACTTCCATCCTTTTTTTTGTTGGTACTCTTACCTCAGATTGATTATGATCAGCGTGATCAGTGATATCCTTCGCAAACATCATTGAATGACTCTCAGACTTAATAAAATCATTATTGTTGTTGCAACATCAACATCAACATCGATGGATTCAATTTTAGTAGAATTGATTATATACTGTGCACCACTAAATAGCGTCATTATACCGTTGTTGACAAAACCGATCCGGGAAACATCGATATCAGGATAGGGTGTACCAGCATCAGCACCAGCACCACCTCGTACTAGTTGTCCCTCTACCTCGATATATGCTTCACTCGGCAAGAAGTATTTGAATGTGTCATCGAATCTAAGTTCAATTCGTGATCTCGCGTTGGGGATTGGAGCGTTATACAAAAAATATTGATAATCGCGTACGGAATCCATTTTCAACACAGGAGCATCCATATCAAAAGCTTCATCTGTCTCATGTTTAAACATTTTATGATATAATTGTCGATCTAAATCATAATCTTCTTAGACCAGAACCGGTAACTGATTGTACTAGTGGAATTAACCTTTGATTTGCAATTTCATTAATTTCCCTACTTACTTGAGGTGGCATCTCCCTCGTAGACTGTAGTTTTAACGGTTGTTTCTTTTTGAATAATGATATGAGTTTTTCCTTTGCGGTATTAAATGCACTACCAGCGAGATCACCAACCGCGCTGACACCCTTATTTCCAATAGCCCCAATAGCTTTTGATACTAATTCTTTACCGATTGATAAAATCTTCGGAGCAATTCTAGTAAACAATCCCGAAACAAAGTCGCCGATTCCATTCCCATAATACATTTTATATACGGGTAATCGTGAATGCATGACAAAAACAGGTCTTGCCATATTATGATTACGATCTATGATCATTTTATTAAGATGCTATTTATCTAATCGGACGATCAATCGCTGTGATAATCATCAATGAGTTCATTTATAAAACTGTGATATAATCCAACATCCATTACACGATCCTGAAATAGTCGCTGACAGATTCAGCAGCTTCGTTAATTATCTCCTGAGAATTATTTCGAGCTCGTTTCCCCCCGATGAGAACCTCTAATCGTGATATATCATCGAGGATACTTCTTGAACAAGGTATGATACTACCGCCGTAATATTCATCACCGGATATTTTACCTGTGGCAGTTTGCGTGGGATCAACTACAGCTCTTATTTTTATTTCCTCGGGAAGTTGAGATGCCTCATATGATGGTAGACCACTTTTTATATCCTCTATTTTATCTATAAAATATTTAAATTTTTGATCATCTTTTGAGGTTTTCTCTCCACCATATTTTGCCAAATAAATTTTTTGTACCAGAATTCAGAATCATTTACTGGATTTTCATATCCAACATTTATATATTTTTCCCCTTGTCTTTTTTGAAAATGTTTTAGCAGCAAAATCAGCTAATTCATCATCCGTAGAAATATCATTAATTTTATCAAACGCCTCTCTCGTAAATATTTGTTCAGGTTGATATATTCGCCCCCCTTTGAATTTCCTTTTGAAGTTCAGGTTGTTCAACAACGGGTTCAGTTGGTATAGCAATAACAGGTTCAGGTGGTGGGACAATATCAATTTTAGGTGGTCTAACAAGACGAGGGGTTGCAGCGGTTACTATATCATCGGGAAAAGTTTTTAAAGATTTTTTAATTTTTTTAGTTTCTGTAGTTATCGGTTTAAACAAAACTGTTTAGTATCGGCAGTAAAATCTAACTTTTGTTGTTGTCGCGCTTGCAAATTATCTCTAAAGGAATCTCTAACCGGAAGAAATTTATTAATTGTTTCTAATCTCTCTCTAGTTGTTCTAGTTATTTGTGCTTCTCCAATTTTTGACATTTTATATATTAAATTTACGGTTAATTAATTGCGACCCCTCCGCGAGTATTAATTTGACCAAATATTCCCGTGGAAGATCAAATTAAGTCTCCGTGGAAGGTTTATTTTGTCAAAATTAACATGGTCTATCCACATTCTCGGTGTTATTTATAGCATAGAGAACCAAATTGTAGTAGTTTAATTGAAAATTTAAGTCTTCGTGGAAGGCTTATTTCGGCTTGAAAAGTTCACCCTCTCTGCTGCTCCATTCAAAACGAAAATGGAAAATGCCTCACAGAAGCAAGTGACATTGTAATCAGATGGACTGAGTATTGTAAAGAAAACTACAACCATCCGTCCACAGGAGACCCAGAGTCCACACTCCACAAATGATGATAATTTCCCCATTCACAAAAAAGAGGTTTAGTTAGCAATAAGAGCACCGAAAAATGGGAAGGCAGCCGGAGTAGACAACATCCCAGCTGAACTTATCAAGAATGGTGGGAAATCAGTGATAGAGCTACTAACAAAAATCTGCAACAAGATCTGCCAGACAGGCAAATGACCAACACAGTGGACCCAGTCACTGATTATAATACTACCAAAAAGGCAATCTCCAGCTGTGCCAAAATTACAGAACTATCAGTTTGATCAGCAATGCTAGTAAGGTGATGCTGAAGATCATCTTGAACAGACTGAACCCACAAGCAGAATAAAAATTCGCTGAAGACTAGACAGTGTTCCGGAGTGGAAGAAGCACAACATAACACATCTTCAATCTCACGGTTCTATGCGAAAAGAACTCGCAACATCAACAATATATCTATCATGTGTTCATAGATTTCAGAAAGGATTTTGACAGAGTGTGGCATGAGGCATTGTGTGCCACAATTAAGAAGCACTATATGGGTCAAAAGTTGACCAATACCATCAAGCAGCTGTACGCCAAGACTAACAGTGTAGTAATAATTGCTCAAGGTTCTGTTGGGGACTGGTTCAAGACAATAGTTGGAGTACATCAAGGCTGTCTCCTGTCACTCACGTTTTGCAACATCGACTTCGAGTGCATCTTGACTGAAGCCCTGGAAAACCACTGTGGGACAGTCAGCATTTAAGGGCGTAACATCACCAACATACGCTTTGCAGACGACATTGATGGGCATGCAGGCAGTGAAGATGAGCGTGCCACCTTAGTGAATGGAAAACCTGGATGAAACATCTTCCAGATTTGACATGGTGATAATCGTTGAGAAGACGAAGCTGATGACAAATAGTGGCAAACAAATCTTAACCCAGATTAAAGTCAGAGGACAGGAACTGGAAACAGTTGGCGTGTTAAATTATATTGGTTCCATAATCACCGAAGAGGGATCAAGAGAAACAAATTGTGTCACGAGCAGCACAAACAACGGCAGCTATGTCAAAACTAAGACCCATCCGGAGAGACAAAAATGTCTGAACACTAAAATCATACTTATGAGAGCACTAGTCATCTCAATTTTTCTGTATTCATTTGAGACCTGGTCCCTGACTGCAGAATTACAACGAAGAATCCAGGCACTTGAAATAAGATGATACCGAAACTATCCTTGACATCTCTTCCATGGACCACATCACACATGAAGAAGTACTTAACACTATTAGGCACAAAGTAGGCCTCCTCACCACTGTCAAAAAGATAAAGATGAAATGGTATGGCCGTGTCACTAGAGCCAACAGTCTATCCACAACAGTACTGTAGGGCAGTGTCCAAGGTGGCAGAATGAGAGGTAGGCAGAGAAACAAGTAGACAAACAACATCACAGTATGGGCCATGAAAATTTTTGCGAAGACACATGCATTGGCACATGATCGAGACAAGTGGAGGGAACTGGTCAGATATTCAGCAGCACAGTGCCTCTGAGACATGATGATGATGATGATGATGATGATGATGATGATCAACAGTCTCGATCAACCCATCAGATTTACATATGCATATGAACAGTCTCTATCAACCAATCAGATTTGCATATGCATATAAACATTCTCGATCAACCAATCAGATTTGCATATGCATATGAACAGCCTCGATCAACCCATCTGATTTACATATGCATATGAACAGTCTCAATCAACCCATCATATTTACAGCTTACCCCAATGGTATAATTTGTGCATTTAATTTACAGAAAACTTCCGCAAGTAAACAACAACAAATGGGTAAATAAATTTAGAAAAGTTGGAGAATTTGATAGTTGGGTTTATCAAATTGAGATATTGTATATAGACTAAACTGAAATTCATTAAACCATAGGTTTTTAGTTTCAATTAAGCAAAATTGGCATGCAAATCTGGATCATCCTTCCAAGGACCTGAATTATAGACCTCTGAAAAACATTCTTACATTTGAAGACTATTTCAAAGTCTTCCCTAGAAGAGTACAGCTGGCTTTTATTCAATTCAGAACTGTAAATCATTATTTGCCCGTTGAATCTGGTTGGTTGGAAAGTGTAGTTAGTTTGATATTCATACAATTTGATTTTTCTCCAATATTGAATGTCCCGACAGTCACTAGATAACATTTTTGGATGTACTCTTGTGTACTGTTTGCATAATGTGTTACCGGTTTCACCCGTATCCCCTTTATTTCAATATTGCACAAAGAAGCATTAACGGAGGATTACCAGACATACGTTTCTCACAAAGATGGCGTATGATTGACTGACACCTAAGGTCCACTTGACATGACGGACATGGTATTGTAGTGCCGGCTCTAGAATTTGCATCAATTCAGTGACAGAGAACATGATGTTACTATTATTAGAAAGAGTTGTCCCTATTCATTTCATGAAAAAACAGTCGTCTTAGCTTGCATATGACTCCGACTTCTACAAACTGTACAATGCATATGGCTGAATTTGTACTTACTATTCAGCTAAAATTCACTTCTTACGTTTTAGATTTATCCTGTACCGTATATATATACAAACAAGCCAGCTTATGTGTTTGTTTGATTAGGATTTTTAACGTAGCTTTAACAATTTTTTAGTCCTTACGCTACGATGTCTGCAGTGAGGCAGTTTAAAGTGATGTCTAGCACTGAGGCATCATGCAGTAGACATGTAGCATGATGTCCCACCCAGTCACATTATCCTGACGCCAGGACGAATAGCCCGAACAATAACCTCTTAATGCTGAACGCCAAGCGAGGCAGCTGTTAGTACCATTTTTGTAAGTCGTTTGTATGACTCGGCCGGGAATCGAACCCACGACCTCTCACTTCCGTGGCAAGCCAGCTTATAAATGAAGGTAAACGAGGTCTCCTCAATGCATTAATCGGAAAGACGTGGATAATCATTAAGAACATTTTTCTTGTTTTCATTTTTTGCTGTTATATGTCTGAAATTGGTAATTATAATTGCAAGTGCTCATGTAATATTTTGTACCAGAATTACACTGGGCATATTTTCTGTTGTGTTGTTCAAACCCCCATCACTCAAGCAAAACGTTTATATTAACACGAGATGTAGTTATGTGCAATGGCAATTTTGTTTCACATGCATGGCAATTTCATATATAGTCCCTGTGGATTTGCATGGAAAAATACATGATCAATGAAAAATAAAAGGAATCTAGTGTCAGGCCATCTACACTATAGTGACAAATCTGCCCAGTACCGTATGTACGTGTATAGCGCACACCAAACGGTCAAAAGTGTGGACCTGGATATAGTTATACAATGATGAAGAAATCCACAGAATGTACAGGCATTGTTTTGATTTTCTTTTAGTCGTGCTACAAATTTAATTCTGCGGCAGTCGTTGTTGTTCTGCAAATTTGGTGTTTTATTGCAATACAAAATGAAGATTTAGAAAGCCAAGTCAATCAAACTAAAAGTGTCTTGTCCAGTGGTAGCTGACCCATGTTAATCCAATAATCACAAGTCTGGCATGCTAACCACAATCATCTTTATAGAGTGGTCACTTGGTCTCAGTGGTCACCACCTGCTTTCTGCTGTCAGTGGCCAAAGGTTTCCTAACCAAACTGTTTTTAAGTGGTAATTGGGACATATTGACAGTGATGGTTCAATGTATATGCATTACATAATTTTTTTCAAGAGGAAGGCATTGTTTAACAAAAAATAAATGATGTGTAAACAGTTATAATTTCACGTGTAGTCACCATAATCAATTCACAAATCAACAATATAACTATAACAAATCAATGAGTACAATTTGGAAGCGGTGATTTCTATCATTAGATGAGAGGGTGTGACCAACTGTGTGTGTGTATGATTTGGATTTGTAACATAGCTTTAACATTTTTTCAGTCATATCACTACAGTCTGCTATGTGACAATTTATGGAAGAAGTCTTAAACATGCAGCCTGCCAAGCTATATCCTGTGGACAGCAAAATGATTGGCGTCACAAGGTGTTATGAGAGATAACCAAGTTGGTGCGGCCATTGGGTCATCGAAAATGCCCTCACACAGCTCTCAAGTTTGAAATCCCTGGTTTTTATATAGATTTCTAGCTCTGGGGCACCATGCCGCAGACTTATAGCATCATGTCCCACCCTGCCACATTATCCTGTCAGAGGTCATTCAGTATTTACAAAGTTTAAGGCAGGTCATGTTTTGGTCCATTTATCACTAACAATAGGCATAGAAGATTCTTTATATTTATTCATCAAATAAATGCCTCCCACATAAACTCTTTTGATATTGGTGTGTGTGTGTGTGTGTGTGATTTGGATTTCTTTTGATATTGGTGTGTGTGTATGATTTGGATTTCTTTTGATATTAGTGTGTGTATGTGTGTATGATTTGGATTTCTTTTGATATTGGTGTGTGTGTATGATTTGGATTTTTGATATTGGTGTGTGTGTGTATGATTTGGATTTCTTTTGATATTGGTGTGTGTGTGTGTATGATTTGGATTTCTTTTGATATTGGTGTGTGTGTATGATTTGGATTTCTTTTGATATTGATGTGTGTGTGTGTATGATTTGGATTTTTAACATAGTTTAACAATTTATTAGTTATATTGCTACAATGTCTGCAATGTGACAGTTTAAAGTGATGTCTAGCACTGGGGTATCATGTCACAAACATGTAGCATGATGTCCCACCCAGTCACATTATCCTGACACCAGGCCAACCAGGTCTAACACTAACATCTTAAAGCTGAGCATCAAGCAAGGCAGCTGTTAATAACATTTTTGTAAGTCTTAAGTATGACTCAGCTGGTTGTTGAACCCATGACCTCCTGCATCCAAGGCAGACGCTCTAACTACTACGCCACCGAAGTGGTAGACTCTTTTGATATTGGTGAGATATACAACTGGTTAAGCCGTTTCAAAGGCTCAATACTTCCTTTTTGTGCACCATTACTTCTTTTTAAACACAATTATTCCTTTTTTTTAATACTCCTTTTGTGTCCAACCACTTACTTTTGTATGCTGTTACTCTTGTGCCCAAATAATCATTTTTGTTTACAATTACTCCCTTCATTAAAAAAAATATTTTTGTCTTAGCTAACACAAGTTCACTACATAATTCTTCTGTTATGGCCTTTGACTTTGAATCTGATAACCATGGATATAATAACTCAGTGGGATCCACAAACATAGATCGCACTATAGTGAGGGCTCGAGTTGTCGAGTGACATCCAAATATTGAAAAAATTCGCTTTAACATTAAGAAAAACATTGTGTGTGAGGTGGTCATGTTAGGGACCTAGGCTGTTTAATGACTGAATCCGCATTTTAAAATCACGTATTTAATAACTTTTAATAACATGTTTTTTCTAATGAAATTCGTTATTCTGTTTAAAAAACATTCAGTTTAAAAATGTCCAACTTTAAGATCGCTCCAACTAGTTTTAACAACCATCATGTGTACGCCAAAAATATGTGTATTACATCACTGCTTTTTGTTTTCTTGAGGAGTCTGGATCCCAAATGATTGTTTAATAATATCCTGTCAAATCAGTCCACAGAACAGGGAACTAGACTAACTGTTAATGCACCACCAAACAAGATTCCTAATAAACATGTGACATTTATTTTGTGAGACAATCATCTAAGTCAAACTAAAATTTTGTATTGCTCAATTAGTATAATATTGATATTGTGATTTCATTCAAAGAAATAATGAAAATTCAGATCATGCTTGAGGATATCTTTATGTGCCAGTTCAAGAATTCTATGAAACTCACTTGCCCACGATGATCCATATCTGTGAAATCAGGCTCTATATTCATTCACTATCATCTTTGATCACAGTTATGAAAGAGTCAGTCAATTGAAGGTTGTTTATGGTATGTACACAATAACATTTATCACCATGTTTGATTGATCAAAAGGAAATCCCTGAACTGAGGATGCCAGATTTTAAGTTTTTAGATTTGTGTGCCTTTTCTTTTATTCCAGCTCCTTTATTTTGATTTAAAATACATGATTAATGTGATAATACAAAGGAGGCCAGCTTTTAATTCAGTGCAACAATACAAAAAATACTTTTGCAAGTCAGTTATTAAAACATGGTTGGCACTTAATTAGATTCTCAGAGACATGCTCAGGGACATAGCTGTTACAATAGATTGATGCATTTCACATTTAATTACAAGAGAACACATTGTATTTATGATGATTACACTTAAAAGGAACTAAAAGATACAACCAGAACACAAATTTCAATTGATAAAAAATGATTTAATTATTAAAGTATTGTATCCACTCAGCGCAAGTGACATTCTCATTGATCAAAATTTCTTCACATATTATTAATTGCGGTGTACTAGGAATGTTGTTTAGAAAGAAAATTAAAAAAATGTAGGACCTATTATTTAATTTGATATTTCATGTTGATTAAAATTTCTCAGTTCTATTCACCGTTTTCGACAACAAAACGAGCAAAATAGTTTCTGTTACCAATTTTGATTGCGATTTTCTTCAAGTTCAACAACTAGGATCAATTATTTGGGTATTTTCTGGTTTAAAAAATGTGAGCCATGCCTGATCCTGCATTATAAGCAGGTTCACGAGTTATCAGGGTGCAAGTTACCAAGGGAGTGGTGGGTGGATGTATATTTTGTTTAATTTATATTTCATTTAATTTAAATGTTTGTGGATTTTTAAAAATTTTGTTTATTCTTTTTCCATTAAATTTATTTACTGGATTTGATATATTCGAAATTCATTTAAGTTTTTTGAAAACCTAATATTAGAATTTTGTATCTAAAGCTTAATTCCTGACCTTAATTTGTGATTTGAAGTAAACAACTTTTGTTATTTTTTTAATCCTTTCTTAGTGACATTAAACATTTAAATAGCTATTATGTTGTTCTAGAAACATGTAGTAATTATTTTGATTCGTTAGAATATTTTATTATTAGGACTTCTATTATTTAATTTTTGGATTATTCTTGGATAATTTTTGGATTTGATTTGTAAAACTGTTAAGTTTCTTTTCTCATTTTTATAAAAAGCTTGTTGTCTTAAATTTTTTCTTGTTACTATTTAATAAAACTTAAACATGCAACACCATAATACAGCTTCAGTGAAACTTTTCATGTTTATATGACCACCCATCCACAAGACGTAGCCATATAAAATATTTTCAAACGTCTTCTTTTTGTTAAAATGTTGGCATGGTCATCTGTTAGAAGTAGCTGTTATTAGAATTTTCAAATTTTGCGAGGTGAAACAAGTGTGAACTTTATTTTTAACCAACTGCTTTAGTAAAAAATCCACATTAATCCACGAAATCCCTTTAAATAAGTATTGATAAGATTTTCACATCATTGATAAAAACAATTTTTATTTTGTAATTACTAGAAATAATTTCCATGCATACAGGACAGGATTTGTAAGCTATAACAGATGCTGTACATGGTAACCATGGTAGCCACATTATACATGTGATGTACACCATTTTCATCTAGGACCAACTATATATTGTAAGTGTTTTTGAGACAACCCAATGACAATCAACTTGAGATGGCAAACATGGCCATTAAGGAGATCTGATTAGCACTGTTTCCACCTATAACCAACAAAACACTGAAATAACTTTTCCTGGATGTCAGAGGAGCAAAATTTTAATTAAATTCGAACTAAACATAAAAAATCCTTTTGGTGAAAAATTTATCTTGATACAATCATCACTAAAAAGAAAACGATAACACGATGGCTATTGTGGCAGCGATCCTGGATGTCCAATCAGCAACATTTTCATGCAAGACCAACTAACTATACATGATAAGAAGCCTTTTATTGAAAAGCATGTCATTTAGTCCATCCATTCAGGAGAAGTAGTAAAAATGCTATTTTCAAAATGGCCATCAAGGTCGAAATAATGGATGTCAGATTAACACCATTTTAATTCAGGACTTACTTGAAACCAAAAGAAGTTATTTGGTGAAATTCCCATGTTGTATCCATTGATTTCTGAAGTGAAAAGTTTTTCACAATGGCCATAGTGGATGACTCATTGGTAGTGTATTCAGTGGAACCAACTAGACCTTTGGCCAAATGAGACTGAAAAGTTTCATGGCAATTTTCCAAGTAGTTCAGGATAAGTAATGATGTGACAATGGATGAATGATAGACAACAGTATTAGCAAATTTTTACTAATGGACAGATGATGGAAAACAGGTCATTGCATAGGCTCTTTTGATCTATGATCAGTAGAGCAAAAATTAAATGATAATTTCAAAATGATGTGGTGCATTTTGGAATAAATTGTAACACTGTCTATTAATTCAAGAAATACGTAATAAACATGCATATCATATGAACGATATCAAAGTCCATCCAAATAAGATGCTGCTGTCACAATATATCCTGAAGAACAGAAAATGAAGCATTTACAACGTCCTAAAAATTCACTTAGATTTTCGATCTTTCTGAAAGATGATATTAGTGGTTTTCTAATTTAACATGACATTTATTAAAACCCTATACAATAAGTCATGATCCTTTTATTGAAATTAGCATATAGCAATTGTCTCTCCCTTTAGAGTACCATATATACCTACTTGTATGTCAGATGCAACTGCAATCTGAATAAATCAGAACCGTTGCTGCATATAGTGCTGGCAGATCTGTCTGCATGCAGTTTGTAAAGAGTAAAACAAACAACAAAGACCCTGATATGCTAGTGCATTATGTAATGGCACATCAGAGTTTATGTTGTTTGAAACTGGACCAAACTGCTAAGCAAGAACATACGATACTTTAAAGGGAGAGAATACTATTATGAAGAGTAGGTAATATAATCCAGTATAATACAGTTTTAAGTACTCACAAATGTTGTAATGTTTATGTAAAGGTGTATTTTATTGTTCTATGATGAAAACAAACAAAATGCATTTTTTCATTCTTATTTTATATTATCTAACTTTGAGAGCCTGAACAAATCAGTCTTGAGATTTTCTTGTACACTTGATAATGGTAAATGCAAATATATCTAATGACCCCTTTAATATTGCTAAATTTCTTGAAAATATAGACAGTTAATTCATTTATTATGAATACCACAGACATGTAAATTTTTGTGTTACAAAAATCATATGAAAAAATGCAAGGAAAAAGAATTGTCAAGGTTTTACAAAAAGATACTTGAAAAAAGCTCAAGTTTCTCTAAATCAAAGTTTGTGAAATATTAGTTCATTCATATTATAAACTTCTATAATAATCATTTCCACAAAAAGAAATTAGTCAACCTTTCTTTGTTTGGTCTGAATGACACATTCTATTCATCTTGACTGGGTATCCACTGATACAATACTAATATCATATACATAAATTTTACTATGAAAATCAGATCCTTCATTCTTTTAAATTCAAGTTCAGGCTGAGAGCACCATATAAATATGGATATTCAAAATGGAAGAAGAAAATGCATAATTTAGCATTCTATAGAGGTGGCCAGAGTACAGAAGATCTTGAAAACTGTTTTTACTTCATTTAAATCAAAATGAAGATCAACGTTTTCATATTTGGATTCCAAGTTTGTGCTTTAAAAAATGTACTGAATTAGGGAAGATCCAAAAGTAGATAGAAATTTAATATAACATTATCCACAATCCCAAGAAATTATCTCTCTTTCTTTTAATCTAGCACCACATATTATTTTGCACATGCTTTTTCATTAAATGCGAGCAAACTTTACTTAAATTTAAAGATAATAAAGTATAGCACTAAATTGATAATAATAATTTATAAGCTTTGAATAATGGAAATTGATTTAAGACATAATAATATGTCATGAGAAGCCATCCTCGTCCTCCTCCTCAGTTTTCTCCTGCACAGAATTGTAATGTTCTCCAAGACCATACATATGACGATGGTATCTGAAACAGGAAACATACATTTACAGTTCAACATATGACGATGGTATCTAAAACAGGACACAACATACATTTACAGTTCAACATATGACGATGGTATCTGAAACAGGAAACATACATTTACAGTTCAACATATGACGATGGTATCTAAAACAGGAAACATACATTTACAGTTCAACATATGATGATGGTATCTGAAACAGGAAACATATATTTACAGTTCAACATATGATGATGGTATCTGAAACAGGAAACATACATTTACAGTTCAACATATGACGATGGTATCTGAAACAGGAAACATATATTTACAGTTCAACATATGACGATGGTATCTGAAACATGTACAGTTCAACATATGATGATGGTATCTGAAACAGGAAACATATATTTACAGTTCAACATATGACAATGGTATCTAAAACAGGAAACATATATTTACAGTTCAACATATGACGATGGTATCTGAAACAGGAAACATATATTTACAGTTCAACATATGATTATGGTATCTGAAACAGGAAACATATATTTACAGTTCAACATATGACGATGGTATCTGAAACAGGAAACATACATTTACAGTTAAACTTATGACGATGGTATCTGAAACAGGAAACATATTTACAGTTCAACATATGATTATGGTATCTGAAACAGGAAACATATATTTACAGTTCAACATATGACGATGGTATCTGAAACAGGAAACATACATTTACAGTTCAACTTATGACGATGGTATCTGAAACAGGAAACATATATTTACAGTTCAACATATGACGATGGTATCTGAAATAGGAAACATACATTTACAGTTCAGCATATGACGATGGTATCTGAAACAGGAAACATACATTCACAGTTCAACATATGACGATGGTATCTGAAACAGGAAACATACATTTACAGTTCAACATATGATGATGGTATCTGAAACAGGAAACATACATTTACAGTTCAACATATGACGATGGTATCTGAAACAGGAAACATACATTTACAGTTCAACATATGATGATGGTATCTGAAACAGGAAATGTACATTTACAGTTCAACATATGACGATGGTATCTGAAACAGGAAACATACATTTACAGTTCAACATATGACGATGGTATCTGAAACAGGAAACACATTTACAGTTCAACATATGATGATGGTATCTGAAACAGGAAACATACATTTACAGTTCAACATATGACGATGGTATCTGAAACAGGAAACATACATTTCAATGCATTTACAAAAATAATGTATATCATGATGTACAAACACAAAAAATTACTTTCAATTAATAACAGGAATGATTATATAATTTTTTCACTCTCACAGAATTCCTTAAATGGACAGGTTTAATGACTTCCTACTTTTGTCCTCTTTTGATATCCATTCTTAAACAATAATTCCTTGGAATATGGAAATGTTTTGATTAAGTTATCAACTACTGACAATTTTGTGTTTATAGATATATATATATATATATATATATATATATATATATATATATATATATATATATATATATATTTTTTTTGTAATAGAAAAATAAATTAGTCAACTATACTCTCCTCATCCAATTTGAGATGAAGTCCACTTATTTTGGGAACACAATAAATTTTAGTGTTATGCATGGTATTAGTTTCTGTCAAAAGTATAATCCTCACAAGAGTTCTTTCATACTTCCAGCATAAAATCTGAGATGACATATCTAATGTAAAGACTCCTAGGGTACCTATGGTTAAACACTCAACATTTGTTATGCTCCTTAATAAGCAATTACCATATGGTCATGGACCCTCAGTTTAACCAATACTTATAACCATGTACTCTCATTTGTATACTACATAATACATTTTGTTTCCATGGTAACGTAAAACAATTTTGAAAGACAAAAATATGAAGTATCAGAAGGCAGTTCTACAAAACTTCCCTGACATGTATACACAATTTGATTGAAATGTCTTAGATAATTGAGACTTGTGCTCCACAAAAATTTGTTTAAACAGATTATGGACATACTCAGAAAAAGGGATAAAATGAAAAATGAAAAAGGAATACTGCATTTGCCTGCATGAAAAGAACTCCATGGTGCTACAACCTGAACCCAAGCTTATCATTACAAAATGTACTAACATATCCGACTCTATGCTGTTTGTTCTATCTGGCAGTCAACACTCAGGGAGCAGTATATATACAGATTTCATGGTTGGAATAGATGCCTCAGCCACAGACTCCAGCAAGTTACTTTGTTACTTTGTTCAACTCAGTGTACAGATTTGATGGATGGAATAAGTACCATAGCTATTGACTCCAGTAAGTTGCTTTACAGATTTGATGGGTGGAATGGATGCTTCAGCCCTGGAGCAAAAGCAAGTTGCTTTGTTGTAAGTGTACATATTTCTTGGATGGTATGGAGGTCCATCCCAATGCCAGAAAGTTGCTTTGTTGAACCCAGAGTACAAATTTGATGGATGGTAAGGAGGCCTTGCCCCATGACTCTAGCAAGATGCTTTATAGATTTGAAGGGTTGAATGGATGCTTCAGACCTGGACCCAAGCAAGCTGCTTTGTTGAACTCATTGTACAAATTTCATAGATGGTATGGAGGCATCGCCCCAGGACTACAGCAAGTTGCTTTGTTGTAATCAGTGTACAGATTTCTTGGATTGAATAGGTGCCTCAGCCACTGACTCCAGCAAATTGTGTTACAGATTTGATGGGTGGAACAAATGCTTCAGCCCCAAACCAAAAGCTGCTATTATCAAATTCATGTACATTTGATAAGTGGATGGAATGGATGCCTCAGCCTCAGACTTAGCAAAGTTGCTGTGATCAAATCCATGTAGATATGATGAGTGGATGGAACGGATGCGTCAACCTCCAACTCAAGGTAATGACACAAGAAGAATTTCTTAATTTCACCATATTCTTCAGAACCTATCAGTATTTTACTTTGAAAAGGAATCGGATTAGTAAACAAATTTACCTGAATTTGCAAGCAGATTTGTGTCAAAATGGCAAATTAATCTAAAAGAAACACTCACCCTTAGATTATCATACAATGAAATCAAGTTTAACAGCGAAAAATATTCAAGTCATTAATTTATTTTTGTATTAATTTTGTATTAGCAATTAAAAGGCTCAAATCATTTTTACTAATATCATAAAACCTGTTGTAAATTGCTAGCAAATTTATAAGTACACATCCACCTTTAAAACCATGCATGGTAATCAACTATATATATTTTTTTAAATCCTATTTTTCATTATCTTCCAAGACAAAGGAATTTATGGCATTGGATGTGTTGAGGCAGTAAAAAATACATCGCTCAAATACATACATAATGATAAGAGGGTTTCCTTCATTTTCTTCCCCAATTAGAACTGACGGACCCTCGGCTTGCACAACCTCAATGGACATCTTCAGGACTTTTGACAATGCCTGAATCTGAAAATTTGGAAAAGATATCCTCAAATTTAAATAAAAAAAAAAATCTCAAAATTAAATAATGAAACGTTTCTATGCCTCCACTACATACATCATAGAATTAACATTCATCTAACATTGTATCTCTGAAACATCAACTTCAAAACCAATAAATGGTAAAAGACCAATTAATTCTCTATCATATCTGTTTTGTTTGTTTTTTAGGGTTTAATGCCATTTTTCAACACATGACAGGCTATACATGGCGGCCAGTATTATTGGTGGAGGAAGAACCCGGGAAACACCCCAGAAAGAACCACCGACCCACGAGAAGCTACTGGCAAGCTTTCTCACTTAACTATATTAGCCGAATCTTAGACTCAAACCCACGCAGACAGAGGTGAGACATCAGTGATCCGTAACGGACAGCGCTTTAGACCACTCGGCCACTCGGGGCCCCCTATCATATCTGTTGTGACATTGTATGGCACCAACTGCCATATATTCCATGGCTAGTACTATTCATGCATAATAAAAAGCATGGAAAATATCCTTGCCATATATGATACTTATGTCATGGGAATAAGTAAGGTTTTAATTAATAATAATAGATCTAAAAACCTTTTACCAGTTTTCACAGAGAATAATATGCTTATATTGAACACAAACAGTTCTAAAATATGATCTAATTGAATAAATTCAACTTCCTCTTATCTAAATACTGAATATAATAAGACACCATGATGAAAATGTTTATGCAGGTGATTTAAATCTTCCCATTTTTCTGACAGTTTATTTAGCAGTGTGTATCAGACTGACAATGTAATTTAATTTTAAAAGTAGCATGATCAAATGGACCATCTAAACTATATACATACCTCCACCTGTCCACCCCATGCCGTTGTGGTGGCCAATGACTCACAGTATTGCACAAAATCCTCTGAAAAGATAAAGAAAAGATACAAGTTTATTCTATAATTCAATCATAGCTGGTAAGGAGCATAATTAGGCCATGTAAATATAATTTCTTCATATAGCCATGACATACTAATTAATATCAATTAGGCCATGTAAATATAAGTTCTTCATATAGCTGTTCCATACTAATTAATAACAATCAGGCCATGTAATATGCTTCCTTCATATAATAAAATAGTAATAATAATAATAATAATGAGGACTTTGCATGATTTAGAAGCTTTAAACACTTTACAACTCTGAATAATGCATGATATGATTACAAAAAACAGACATCAAGAAAATAGAAAACAGAAAACATGCTGAAAATTTTTAGGGTGGAAACATTATTAGGTCTTTCAGTTTGTTCCTGCATTTGAAATAGGTGAGTTTTAGAGTATTTTTGAATTTGAATGAGATCACTGTGCCTTTACCTCTAAGTTCAGTGGGTAATTTGTACCACATTGCTGGGCCCTGGTATGCAAAAGAACGTTGTCCATATAACTTCATTTTCATAGTGGAAATAATAAGAATATGTCTTTGAGTACTTGTACCATACTAATAATAATTAGTCCAGGTAAATATGCTTTCTTCATATGGATTTACCATACCAATTAATAACAATTAGTCCATGTAAATATGCTTTCTTCATATGGATTTACCATACCAATTAATAACAATTAGTCCATGTAAATATGCTTTTTTCATATGGATTTACCATACCAACTAATAACAATTAGTCCATGTAAATATGCTTTCTTCATATGGATTTACCATACCAATTAATAACAATTAGTCCATGTAAATATGCTTTCTTCATATGGATTTACCATACCAATTAATAACAATTAGTCCATGTAAATATGCTTTCTTCATATGGATTTACCATACCAACTAATAACAATCAGTCCATGTAAATATGCTTTTTTCATATGGATTTACCATACCAATTAATAACAATTAGTCCATATAAATATGCTTTCTTCATATGGATTTACCATACCAACTAATAACAATTAGTCCATGTAAATATGCTTTCTTCATATGGATTTACCATACCAACTAATAACAATTAGTCCATGTAAATATGCTTTCTTCGTATGGATTTACCATACCAATTAATAACAATCAGGCCAAATAAATGTGTTCTTCATATAACTGTACAATACCAATAAATGAGTTTGTTTTTTTGGTTGGCTTTAACAGCACTTTAAACACATAAATGTCTATATAGTGCTGCAGAAATGGTAGTTGACATGTGATGTTAGTCATGCAAAAAGCTTCTATGTTGTGGATTATCATGTGACCCTTATACAGGAATATGTTTTGTGTCTTAATTTAGTGGCTAACTATTTGCTAAAGAGAATTAGGGCATTCAGGATTTAGACCAATGACATTAAAAGGTGATAAGTCGTGACCAGTTTGAGTTGATGTTTTAAATTTTCTTCAGATTATTTTGGTTTTCAAGAAATTATTTTTACTTGTAAACACTTGTGCTCTAAATTAATTCATGAACAAGGACAGTTGTCAAAATTTACATGGAATTAAAATACTGGAATGTTATTTTCTGTGATACAACAAAGAACCATTGACACATCAGTATGATGCTGACCACAGCATACATCATCACCTTCCATTTTGGATTTCATTATGATTTGATCTCAGTTTCAGTAAGACTTTCTATTACTAGGACTGCTATTTTTTAATTCTTGTATTATTTTTGGATTTGATTCATAAAACTAAGGTTTTTTTTCTTCTCATTTTTACCTTGTTTTTCTTGGACAATAAATTATTTGTTGACAAGGCATGTCAAGGAAATATAACCTTTCTCATATGCATAGGTACAAAAATAAAATATAAACCTCACACATGCATGGACTTGACAAGGAAATATAACCTTTCTCATATACATAGGTACAAAAGTAAAATATAACCCTCTTCATATGGAAATATAACCTTTCTCATATGCATAGGTACAAAAATAAAATATAAACCTCTCACATGCATGGGCACAACAAGGAAATATAACACATTTTATATCCATTGGAATGACAAGGAAATAAAACACTTTTGATATCCTTGGGCATGACAAGGAAATACAGCACTTTTTATATTTATGGGTATGACAAGGAAATATAGCACTTTTTATATTCATGGGCATGACAAGGAAATATAACACTTTTTAAATTCATGGGCACGACAAGGACATATAACACTTTTTTTTTATTCATGGGCATGACAAGGAAATATAACACTTTTTATATTCATGGGTATGACAAGGAAATATAGCACTTTTTATATTCATGGGCATGACAAGGAAATATAACACTTTTTTTTTTATTCATGGGCATGACAAGGAAATATAAAGCTTTTTATATCCATGGGTATGACAAGGTAATATAACTTTAGTATACAACATCTGTGTCAACCCTGGAATAAATCTTATTCCCTTGGCTTGATTTCATAACCCTGCTCATACATATTGGGAAGATTTTTATTTCTACTCACTGGACTTTATTTCACAACATACAAATGCATTATTAGTGTATTGATCAGGAAAGGTATGTCACATTGAGAAAGCAGGATATCAAATGAGCTACATCAGATGTGATCTGCTAATGGCACATGTCACAGCATTCTTGATCAGCATATTGCACTGATGGATGGATGGATGGATGGATGGATGGATGGATGGATGGATGGATGGATGGATAGATAGATAGATAGATAGATAGATAGATAGATAGATAGATAGATAGATAGATATCTTTAAAGAAAGATTTAAAATAATTACTGAAGTAATTTTTTGTTAGGTAATGAGGCATTGTATAATGCATTTTCATAAACTGTCCAATATTTGGATACACAACAAACAAGTGTATTCACATTCATTTAATGTGTTTACACTGTTTATTCAAAAGCATTGTCAATAATTAAAATCCCCTTCAATCTGGAGAAATCTGCTTATATGTATGGTTGTTGTTGATATTCCATTTTATCAGTTTTACACAATGACACATTTAAATGATTATTCAAATGGGATGGAATCATGTGGCACTCAAAGACTGTTTGCAAATCTCAAACTGACAACTGGGTTGGTAGTTCAAGATACATTTCAATGTTGCAAAAAAGACAGCTGCACTTTAACTGCTGAACATTTTTTAAAACTATTTTAATTTTTTGAGAATACACATATCAATTATGTTTACTGGTCTCAATAATTGGGGTGTGTGATTCATATATTTCATGTAAGTTCATAAAGTAGTTCAAGATTTTGGCACTGTTATAGAGAATCAGAAATTGCAAGTTCATAATACAGATGTCCATATCATATTTTCAGAAAATTCTAAGCTGGAGCTATTTATCATTCATATGTGAAGCCTCGTGTTTATTGGAATAATATGTGCAACAATGACATCAAGTGAATGATGCCACAGGTTATGCATTAACTTGTTAATACAGCCCTGGAAAATATGCAGAACAAAAATATAATGAACATGAGAATAATACACAAACCATGTGAGTAGCAGTCTCCATTTTCCTTCGTCAAGTAGGGGATGAAGTCCACTTCATGATTCTGCATGTACTCTGCTGTCTGTTGCCGTAAACCTTCATTAGAAGCCTGTTGTTAAATCAAAGTACACTTAATATGCATGGATTAATTAATGTACTGATTTAATGTTTATAATGTGATGGTATAAGATTATAATGTCATTATTTTAAATTACTAAACTCATAATTACACGATCTACTGCAGCCCAATTCATGAAAACTACAGTATGAACTAAAAATTTTAATATATCAAAATTTTGGAGATATGTTTCATTCATTTAATTTTCTCAAGCATAATACATTAGGAGTATATCCACAATCTTGCAATTCCTATCTTTTCAGACTTGTTCTAGCAAATGAAGCGCTAAATTGATGATGGTTTGCTATAGTGGACGTCTGATGAGAATAGTTTCCCTTTGGATGAAGTGTTACTCATTGGATTAAGGAATTGGAGCCATAGTCTGTCAGTTCATCCTTTCCTATTGATGTGGGTGTGCAAACTTTTCTAGTGATGCAAACTTTGGGAAGTTATTAGGACGGTGTACACATCATACTATCAAGTATTATCGACAGTGCTCAACAAAATTGTTTTTAGGCACAAGCCTAGGGCAACTGTCTCATGAAAATCACAAATCTTGACTGAAATTCCACTATCTCAAACTCCAATTTCTGTATGCCCCAAATGTTCCCTTTTTTAAAATTATTTGTCACATAACACTATGATTGCTAAAATTTAAATATACAGTATATTCAATCGGGGATTTTAAGTTAATTCAAATGTCATTAGTGTTCATCACTACTGACACTAGAGACTGGATGGTACTGGTGTTTAAGCTTCTCTGCTTGATTCTCTGAGTAAATCCTGGCCAGAAGCAAGTTGACATATGTCAATATGTCGTTTGCAGTATTTGTAAAGAATTAATTGCTTCATCCCCAACTTTTTTTTCTGGTGTGTTTCACAAAGTAAAATTCCATTAACTAGTCTGAAATTTATTTTTGTTGGGTTCTGCTGATAATAATCAGCTTTAAAAATGAATCACACTATTAGGATAAATGAAAAGATCATGCTTTGCATGTATATATATATATATATATATATATATATAATAACACATACATACATAGTCAAATCTGACTTTAATGAAACAGTGCCAATGTTCACAAAAACGTAAAATATATATGGCTTAAACATTTACAATCAAAGTAATGAAACCTAGCTTCTCTTTGATTTATATATAACAAATTGCAGCACATCCTTATCATATCTATGCAAATTAGCACAATGGACTCACCCACTGCAGTCTTCAAGCATATCTCACTAGCTAGTGTTGGCCATTTCAGTAATATATAAAATCCTGGTTAATACTTAACCTCTTTGCATTTTAATTACTGCTATTTAAACTGCCAAAAGTATAGTTTTAAATCAGTTCCAAGAAACATTTTACTCCAAACATTGGTTTCTTCAAATATGTCACTCCATCATGATATATCTGGAGAAGAGGTAATAGAAGGTAATTGAATCCACTTACGCTGGAGATGGTTATGCCTTATGAACCCTAATGTACATGAAGTAGATTTGAGTCTAATGTGAAATACAGGCAAGAGTTATCACATACCTATACATAGATTCTGGTGAAGAAAGTATGTCACTCTGGTAAATCCAACAGAAACAAAACAAGTCGATTATGACACTGCAAAACAATTTGCAAATGTAGCCTGCTGTGCAGTTGATACAGGTACAATCATGTCAAATTGAACACTATTGGTTTTCAAGGTATTAGAGGTAAAAGCTAGAGAATGTTTTGGCATGCATGTCAGTATAACTGCTATGCATAAGAAATACTTACCCAATCACATTATATTATGATATGAACCTACTACCTCCTCAATCCATCTCTACTAACAAGACGGAAACCGTCTTTTCCAGTATATTCACACAGATCAAGGGCAATAACTCTTCCCCAATACCACACCTTGCCACATCAGGTTTTAAAACAGATGCTCACAAGGCAGGGTGATTGGGAGGGATTTTAATTAACTCGGGTAAATCATGGTATCTGGCCTTTTTGCACCTATTACATGTTATATCAGCACAGAAGACACAGTTATGGCCTAAAATAGAATCTTAAATGTCTATACACATATGGGGGTACATGCTGTGTTTCCCAAGTTCAAGTTCAAATTGACAATTCCATTCTGTTAATACATTCCAAAAATTGTCATTTTTTTAAAGCCGTTATACTTTTGCAGTTAAAAAAGATTCATTTTTAAACAAAGAATATTAGTATTTCCTTATATTAGTAGAACAGTGTGTTGCCAGTATTCTTACAGAGAATTTCATCACAAAAGTTTTAATGTATTTGCAGAAAGTAAAGGTAGAAAACTCGTGGATATATCAATAAAAATGTGAAACCTGTATTTTGTGATGCTTTTCTGTATTCTTGCTACCTTCTTCTAGTTATGTCTGTAATTATTAGAAAAGATTTCACACTACTTTTCTGAATTTCATGTATAAAAGATGAACTATAGTTAAAAATGCTCCAGAAATCAAAGAAATGCCTGACTGGAGTCGTAATTTATTGTTATGAAGAATCCACTGATAAAAAAACTTGTGCAGAAAAATATGTAGAGTCTGAACCACTCAAGAGTTTTTCTATTGTGAAGACACTCCCAGTTTTATTAATTTTGGTTATACATACTGTGGATATGGTTTCAAAACTTTACAAGTCATGGATATATTTTTTAAAACAAATTTCCTGATGGACTGAAAAATACGTTCAATAGTTCTGGAGCCATTTTCAAAACTTTAACCATAGCAAACTAAAACTTTCCATATCATTAATATTGCATCATCTTTGGCTGAAAATATTCTATGTTACAGGATGATGCAACAATTTCCATATCATTAATTAATTAATTAATTAATTTCCTAATGCAATAATGCATCATTAATTGTTTGTCTGCAAAAAAAAAATAAGTCCTTTGTATTTGTATTTAAGTGTTACAATACAAAGTCCTTTGTATTTGCATCAAAGTGGGACATTCCAGCAGTCTTGGCTTCAACAGAGTCACTTAGAAGCATGAAGGGTTAGGGTTGACAAGAAATTATCTGTAAAAGTTGTCAAAATGGTAATTATAAAAGTGAAATACGGTACCAATATTTTTTGTAGAGTCTGTAGCCTATATTAGGCAAGATTTCATTATCTTTTTCAATTTCTGTTTAATAAAGGAATAAAAGAGATTATTTAAGCAGAACATGTCAAAATATGTTTATTCATTTCGTAAATTATGTCTGGTATAGTTTTTTTCAGATGCAGTTCTGGAAATAGAACATGTGGTTGATTATTGCCTCTAGGTTCAAACAACAAAATCAAATTAATACTTTCCATTCCCTCCTGACCTTGTCAGTATTATTCTCGTAAAGTTATCCGTTCAAATAGTGTTTCAGCAGATGTCACACAAAACTTATTATTTTTGTTTTTTTATCCAGTTTGTTATATTACAAAATATTAAATGTTTTAGTGAAACCCGACTGGATAAATATTCTCAGATAAACATAATTTACTTAAGAATTTGTTTTCTCCTTCAGATATATTCACCAATCACATTACATTAAGAGAATAAGTAATAGTAGGTGGGGATGCTGAACATGTGACATCTTTCCCAGGCAACCTCAAAGGAATAAAGTCAAAATGAAACTTGAGAAGGTATACAACACATGCCAGCCTCTACTATGTCTTGGACCCAAATACTGCATTTAAATGCTAAGCTCGCTAAAATTGCACTCTGGTTTTATAAACTTAAATCTTCATGAGATGAGATTAATTTTGTCATATTTTGGAATATGCTGAGCATACAACCCTATTTAGCCAAGAAGACAGGGATTGTGGGCTGATATCCTGTTTTCTGGCTTTTATTGGAAGAGTCAGTGGCAAGTGGCTCGACTTGTCTCCATGAGTTTCAAGTAAATCTTGAGGGCCTGAACAGGGTCTATCATTCTTGCTGATCTTGATTTATCTATGGAGAAGAGCAAGCACATGACAATGTTTTGAATGCACTAAAGATGGTCTGCTTATCCTGCATGCCTACACTAAGGCTATCAGAAAACAGGTTTTGTATGATAGTAGTTTTATTGAAGCTTGAGCTAAAGAATCAAACTAATTGGCAGTGAGCTGGTTAGAACCAAAGACAGACTCCAATTGGGAAATAGGATCAGTGATTTTGTAAATCAAAATAAAGCAAATATGATAGGTCTTTATCATGACTTATACTCTGTCTGCCATGATGTCTGAAAAGGTCAGAGATCATTGAATGGTAGCCTTTGATATTAATCGTTTTCTCCTTGAAGAGCAAAATGTCGGCAATTGAAGCACTCAAAGAAGCAGTGCTACAACTTTACACCATTCCCTGAACACCTTCCATTTCCCTTCATTAGTTTTCAGAGTGGAGGGCCTTCTTCTTTGTGAAGTTCTCTCAACAACAGAGGGCCACGAGTGGCTGAGTGGTTTAAAGTGTTCACCATTCCGGATCACTGCCATCTCACCTCTATCTGTGCGTGTTTGAGTCTAAGGCCCTGCTAACATATGTGAGAAATCTTGCCAGTAGCTTCTCATGGGTCGGTGGTTCTTCCCAGGGTTTTCCAGGATTCTTCCTGCACCATTTATACTAGCCACTATGAATGGCCTATCTTGTGCTAAAAAATGGCACTAAATCCTATATAAACAACTCTCTACAACTGAAGGTTTGTACTGACTAATTCATAGGGCTCTCCTAATAAACAAGTTTCTGGACAGTGGAGGAATACTTGCAACCATGCTTGCTTGAGAAGATTTGGTCTTGCCAGAATCATCCTGGGTAGATCTAATTCTAATAGATTTGTGACCCATTGACCCATGACTTGTCCCATTTGAAGGAGTGGGAGGAGGGCTATCAGAATCTCTTTGCAATTCTGACCCCATAATTTCTAGACTATTTTCAGCAGCAAAACTGTGGGAGGCAAATGACCATAACCCTTCCCAACTTATTGACAATGGGGGTACAAAGGTGGGAAGCTTTTAGTTCCAACTTGTTGGATGCCCTCAAACAGCAGGAATCTGAAGAATGACTGACATATGGAGAGACCATTCCATGTGAATGATATGATCCATCCTGATTAGTGCATTTGCTAGGACGAGTTTGCCAGGAATGTCAGATCTGTGGACTGATGATGACTTCATCTCACAAATGAAAACCATTGCCACATCAGAACACGTGATCTGGTTCCCTTTATTTTGGGCATAGACCACCATTACTGAGTTGTCCAAAGAGATGACTTTTCTTCAAATGCTCATTCCAAAAAAGGAAGGAGTTGATAACAGCTTCCACTTCCAGAAGGTTGATATGGAGTTCATGATCCTCTGCTTCCCATGTGCCGTTGGCATACAAACTGTCATTTCTGCTTATAGCTTCTCCAGAAAGACCCCTTACATCAGCCAATCCTGACTGTGCCTTTGATGGAGGAAGGATTGTAATGTGGGTGTGATCATGTTTTGTTAATCTATGGGACCGAAGAATGGGTGCCACTGAACGAGCAATGTCATCTGTTAGGGGCACATAAAAAGATGGCCACGCAGAATCAAGAGTTGCAAAAGGAAAATTGTGCTGAAACTGAGTTTAACTGATTAACTGAGTTAATTTAAAACAGACTCTATGAGTTCTAGTTATACGCTACCGAGACTGAGAAATTCCATACCCATGTGGACAAAACATTGGGATGGATGAATGTCAGATGTGTCCCAGTTGACAAGAAAACTGAAGTGATATAACAGTGAGTGATGCTGTAATTTTCCCTCCATTTCAATTCATGTATCTATAGTTCCTTGACATCTTAATTTTAATGGTTGTAATCCATGTAATAACCTTTCATTCCCTTCAATTCATTTATCTATAGTTATTTGATATCTAAATTTTAGTGTGCATGTGTGTTGGGGGGACCCAATAGTGTCCCCTACATGGTATGCCGAGATATAGATTTAGGGTGTAGGCTCAGTACATCCCCTCCTTGAAAGATTTTGGTTCTTATCTTTGCCTTTAGCAGTGCCATAGACCAAGTGTGTTTTGGACTATTTCTGACAAATGCATGTTGAAGAGTGTTACAGCTATTGGATTTAATTTATTTTATTTTTTATTGTTAAATCCAAATTTTTCATTTAGGGTTTAATATTTATTCATTAATTGGGAGATTTTTCTAGAAAATTCAGTTTGACCTAGACTCTAGTTGTAAACAGGCTGATCATCCTTTAATTGTAAACAAGTTTTGACCTTGGCTTACAGTGGATCTAATTCCTGACCTTGCTTTGGACATTGTCAACAAGTATCTACATATATTGGTTAATTTCAAGGACAACTTTTTATTTTTAGTAATTAGTGGCTTATTTTCTTCTGGATCATTTTATTATTACGTAACTAGGTGAAGGTAGACTCTTCCTCTGACCTATCAATTTCAAGAAAAGCGCGTGATCACTTGTTTACTTCAGAAGAACAGTTATATATAGCTGAATTTTGGAAGCTAAGAGTAGTAGAATCTTTGGGCTGTAAGTTATTAGTTGTGTATTTCATGTTTGAGTGTTAATTTTATTCTGGACTTTGTGTCAATTCGTTGGAAAAGAAGAATTATTCTATTTATTTGGAAACAGGACATATGTTTCATAATTTCATCTGGATGATATTAAATCAAGAACTGCATCACGTGACATTGTCAGCCATTTTGGATTACATCGTCAAGATTTGAACCTGGAACTATTATAACATTTATTTATCAGGACTCTTACAATTCCATTAGTGGATTATTTTTGTGAATTCTATATTGGATTAATGTTGGATTTGATTCTCTAAAACTGTAAGTTTATTTATTTTATTTAAATAATTGTACTAAATAAATCATTGTTAAAGTTTTACAAGCTTGTTAGTTTTCACTCTTTCTGTGTTGCTGCTTATTCGAGCCTAAGCACGTAACAAAGAGGAAGTGCATTTCATACAAATCAGGGAAGTATTGTGGTTATCTTTATTAGCCTTAAACATTTTGCATTTTGTACAAATCAGGGAAGTATTATGGTTATCTTTATTAGCCTTAAACATTTTGCATTTTGTATAAATCAGAGAAGTATTGTGGTTATCATTATTAACCTTACACATTTTGCATTTTGTACAAATCAGGGAAGTAATGTGGTTATCTTTATTAGCCTTAAAACATTTTGCATTTTGTACAAATCAGGGAAGTATTGTGGTTATCTTTATTAGCCTTAAACATTTTGCATTTTGTATAAATCAGAGAAGTATTGTGGTCATCATTATTAACCTTACACATTTTGCATTTTGTACAAATCAGGGAAGTATTGTGGTCATCTTTATTAGCCTTAAACATTTTGCATTTTGTACAAATCAGGGAAGTATTGTGGTTATCATTATTAACCTTAAACATTTTGCATTTTGCTGCCATGATCAGACTGAAACAACACAAAATAAATAAAATTAGCACAAAAAATATAAAATTAGCAAACAAATTATAAATTAGCACAAAAAATATAATAATTCAGTCTGTGAATAATATTCAACTACAACATTCATGATAGGATTGCAAATAACGCGAAGAATTTTACATTTTAGATTAACCATAGCGCTGGTTCCTGTCATGCCACGGCACAATACAAACTTCTGTATTTTCATCACAGAAAATGTATTGATAAGCAATAGTCTCTTTTCACAAAATGTGAAAAGAAGATAAGTGCATTAAGCATTACCTCATGCTGTATGGATAGCCTGTCTAATGTTCCTGTTCATTCCAATCATGCTATAAAGCAGACAGTATATTTCAATGTAGTGACTGTTTGGCAGCAAGGGGTACATTCATACAGACCCACGAATGATACTCAGTCCAAATTATTAGTAACATGAGTTACTTTTCTTTTGAAACTTCACAACAAACCTCTATTCCTTTCAGGCTGAGCTGATGGCCAACAGCATTGTACAAGCTGAAAACAAAGAAAAGCTGAGCTGTTATAAGTTCTTTTACAAGAACTGGCTCAAAAATGTTTATTTATAAAAATTTGCTTTTCTGGCACAAGGTTCTACAACATAATTTAAATTAGCAAGAAAGTTTGTGTAATAGAGTCAATATTTTACATTAAATGGAATTGATGTGATGATCCTGTTACATATTTTTTTTCTTTATGTATTATAAAACAAAGATTCAGTTGTCCTTTATGACCCATTTGTTAATTTCTTAATAGTTGCACTAGACTATAAATATTAACTGTTAACTATTCACGACTTCATGACATTTTATGTTTTAAAAAAGATGTTGAATATTTATAAAAGCAAAACAAACCAAAAAAAAAAAAACAACAGTCCCTTGAAGGTTTTGATGTTTCACTGGCCAAAATGAATTTCCTGGAATTCAAGATATGACCATTTCTTCCATTTAAATGTTGATTGTTGAAACATCTGCTACTCTTCAGCAATAGCATGATTTTCAAACCGGCTACTGAGGTGGACATGTTGGATGTCAGATCAGCACCATCTTCATTTAGGTCTGTCAAGTTAATGGAAGTCTTGTCATGATAACCCTATTCATTCGTGGGGAGAATTTCAAGGGAGATGTAATGGCAGTGGTACTGGATGTACGACTTGCATCATTTTCATAATAGACAAGCTATACTATCATAATAAATCTGCTGGTGAAAACCCTATGTTGAAGCAGCACTCCATTTGAAAGGAGTAGAGATTTGTTTTTAAGAATGGTCACCATGGTGGCCATAGTGTTGGTTATTTGCTTCATTTTCATTTAGGATTAATTGGTTAAAATATAAACTCTTCTGAGGAATTCCCTTGTCAAAATAACTTTCCATTTAAAAGGACATAACACTAGCATGGCATCATCATAAATTTTCCAGTGAAACTTCAATGTTTAGATATAAAATTGTCCTCTTCTGCCAATCGTATACTCATTGTTCCCACTATGAAAATGAGGTCATATGGACAATGTTCTTTTGCATACCAGGTTCTGGCGATGTGGAACAAATTGCTTATTGAAATTAGACACAAAGACACAGTGGTCCCTTTTAAGAGTGCTCTAAATACTCAAATATTTTGACTGCAGGAACAATCTTAGAGACCTAATAATGTTTTGTATCTTGTATGTTTTCAGCATGTTTTTTTGTGTTCCAATTTCATGGTTTTTAATATTTATTTTTCTGTAGTCTAGTCAAATCATTATAGCTGTTGTAAAGCGGTTAGAGCTTCTAAAGATTAGGCGCTATACAAAAGTCATCATTATTATTTATGACTTTCCACTTTCAAGGAGTGACAAATTGATTTTAAAATAATGGTTACCTCAGTGGCTGTACTGGATATCACCATTTCCATTTAGGACATACCGGACAGAATAAAAGGTAGAGACTAAAATTATGATATGGGCAGTCATCTTGGAAAAGTTGCAATAGTAATATTTTCCAGATATCCATTATTCTGGAGGTCAGATTGGCACTATTTTTATATGATGAACTAGACATCATAACAATGTCTTTAATTTATTCAGGCAATATAATGACAAGGTTTTCATAATGGCTATTAAGGTGGAATACTGGCTGACTGACCACATCATAATAAGTGTTTCAGCAAAAAAAACATGTTGATAGGACTTTCCATTCAGCAGTGGCAGCCATACTGAATGTACATGCAGCACCATTTTTATTTACATCCAACTAGATATCATAAGAAGTCTTCTGGTACAACCCCTTTGTAATAAGACTTTCAACTTAGGGGAGTAATGTTAAGATTTTTAAGATGGCTGAAATGGTAGCCATACTGGATGTCAGATAGCACCATTTTCATTTAAAACCAACACAATATCATAAGAAGTCTTTCAGTGAAAACCTTTCATGCTGAAATAACCATCCATTCAGGAGAAGTACTGATAACAAGATTTTCAAGAAGGCTGCTAAGGGGGTCATATTATAAGTCGCACAGTACAACTTTCATTCAGGGCCAACTATATGTCTTCTGGCAAAAACATCATGTGATATGACTTTCCATTCACTTAGAGCCATTTAGATCTCATAGAGAGTCATGTAGTGAAAACATGTTATGACAATAACAAAATTTTCATGATGGACATACTGGAAATCCCAAAAAGGAACAATTTTCAGTTATAGCCAACTAGACATCATAATAAATCTATAGCAAAAAAGCCATGTCAATATGACTTTTCCATTGTTCTGGTGAAAAACACATACTGATATGACTTTTCATTAATATAAAAACTTTCAAGAGTGTATATGGCAAATTTCTTATTTGTTACAACTAGCAATCATAAAAAAATCCTTTAATGAAACATCCATAATGATATGACCATCCTTTCCAGAAGAAAAGTAATAGGAAGTTTCAAGATGGCTGCTGTGGTGGCCATACTGACTGTCTGAGCAGGTCAATGTTAATTTAGGACCAACTAGATCCCAATGATGAATATGTGTCAAGTTTAATGGCAATCCTCCATGTAGTTAGTAAAATAAATTGTGTTAAAAGATGAACAGGCATTGTACAATGGATGACCAAACAATTGATCATCCCGTATCCAGTAAAGTTGAAAATAAATTCAGTGTAGTAAACAAACTCAAAGTCCAAATTGAGTGGTAAGTGTGCCATGTAATTATCCTTTCCTCTACTAATATAAATTAGATAAAGCATCCAGAAGTAACAATGATGGCATCATGCAATTATATTAAACAATCCTGATAACTGGAGATTAAAAAGGATTGATTTTATCAGGATAATCCATAATAATAACGCTTTATTTATAGAGGGTGACTCATTAGTCAAAGACTATTTTCCCTTGAGGCCCTCTTAAAAAAAAAAAAAAAAGTATAACAATGCACATTATATGAAGATAGCAATATTATACAAATCTATTTGACACTGTCCTCTAATTTAGTTGCCTTTTCACACCTTACTACATTTTTTGAGTAATTTGCATCCCGTTATACTGTGTAGTCTGGTCAAGTCAGGCTATAGCATGCTATGCTGTGTTGTACAGTATCCCATTTGTAATGAGGTATTACATGATGTGTAGTCAGCTCAAGTCAGGCTATAGAAAGCTATGATGTGTTGTACAGTATCCCATTTGTAATTAGGTATTACATGCTGTGTAGTCAGCTCAAGTCAGGCTACAGCATGCTATGATGTGTTGTACAGTATCCCATTTGTAATGAGGTACTACATGTTGTGTAGTCTGCTCAAGTCAGGCTATAGAAAGCTATGATGTGTTGTACAGTATCCCATTTGTAATGAGGTACTACATGCTGTGTAGTCTACTCAAGTCAGGCTATAGCATGCTATGTGTTGTACAGTATCCCATTTGTATGAGGTACTACATGCTGTGTAGTCTGCTCAAGTCAGGCTATAGCATGCTATGAAGTGTTGTACAGTATCCCATTTGTAATGACGTAAAACATGCTGTGTAGTCTGCTCAAGTCAGGCTATAGCATGCTATGAAGTGTTGTACAGTATCCAATTTGTAATGAGGTACTACATGATGTGTAGTCTGCTCAAGTCAGGCTATATAGCATGTTATGAAGTGTTGTACAGTGTCCCATTCTTAATGATGCTGAGCAATTACCTGCACTTTAACACCTTCAGACAGTCATATCCGTGAAGTACTCCATAACAGGACAAGTAGTGTGTACTTGTGATGCTAAGTGTCATTCTGCAACATTTTTGTAGTGAAGTATAAGTGCTGCCAGAATGACACCAGAATGAAATATCAAAATGTACTCAATTATATTTTATACAAGCACATTTGTAAAATGGTCTACACCATGTCTATGTCACACAGAACAAAACCATACTCACCAGTTACCATCTGATGCAATCTGAAAAAATACAAAGTACAAAAACAAATTCATTAATATTACATTTCAGTTGTTTAAATTTAGATCTACATATATTTCAGAAAGTGACTTTAAATTTTACTGATGTATGTATTGTTTTATAATAGCATCTGTTTAATTGCAAGCACACTTAGTTTATGTATATTTACATAAAAAAGTAAAATAAACTGAACTACCTGCAAGTACTTTAAAAACACGTGTAGTTTTTTTCCTTTGTAGCATGTATCTCTATCAAGACTAGTAAATAAAAGTACAATATTACCAAAAATAGGATGAAAATGATTTATTTTAATTTCAAACCAACCTCCAACATCACAATGCCAAGACGCAAAATGTTTCCACCTAGCTGATCATGACAGCATCATGACAAATGCCTGTTTGGATGATGGATGAATCTATTTTTGAGAAGGGGTGAACATTTTGTGAAAAAACGCAATTTGCTGACTGTTCACTAATGGAATTGGCCAAAGAGTATGTGAGTGATCTGACAGTTTTGATATACAGATGGCTAGTTAAAATATTTAAAGAATTTAGTCAGCTTCATCCAATGTTTATAAATAGCTAAGCTGTTAGTAAATTTGATAATACCTGCATGATGACATTAATGTTAAGAAGAAGCTTTGTAACCTCTCAATTCCAACAATTGCAGAAAGTATTTTTTCCTGTCCATATTCCATTCAAAGGAGAAAAAAACTACCTACCCCTTCCATTTACCTCCCCTACTCATTGCCTGGTGGCTATAATTGTTTAGGTTGAATGATACCTTGATGAGAATGGTCAAATTTGTGGTGTAATATTCTCAGAGAAACATAATATACAAAAAAGACTGCTGTTTGCTTTAATAAATTCCCTGATTATATTTACATTAGGTAATAGGCAGTGCTAAGCATCCTACCCAGTACAAGGTTAAAATGCACTCCAAGTATCAGGCAAGCACAGCTGATGGTCAAATAAAAAGTAACCAAATGACATTTTTTGTATGCATGGTAAAATCACTGGCCAAATCCAACAAAGGCACTGTTTTATGCCAGTTGTATGGCTGTACAGACTTTAAACTGGTCTGGTGATGGTCTTGACACTGTTCTATGCCTGTAGTAAGGCTGTACTGACTTTAAACTGGTCTGGTGATGGTCTTGACACTGTTCTATGCCTGTAGTAAGGCTGTACTGACTTTAAACTGGTCTGGTGACGGTCTTGGCCACAGCAACAGAATTTAACCATATTCAATCCTTGTCTCTGCCAGATCATGCATACAAAAGCTTGTGAAGACTGATTGTTCATGCTAGCCAAATGCATCTATCGTGTCACAGATCATGCAGTGAGAGTTCTGATTAGCTTAGATTTTCATGATGGCATACTATATCTCTTCAGATCTCAGAGTATGCCAGTATATTACCAACTTTATCCATTATGCCAAGGCTTAGTTGGTTGCATCCCCTTTCCATGGCTTTACCAGAGGAGGCACTGCCACGCCCCAAAGCACTTTTATCAGTACTAGACAGTGTTTTAATGTGAAAACTGTCTTGCATCAACATCTCCAACGATTCATTGACCACTCTTTAATTGCCCATTGATAGCAGCTGTTATTTGTTATGAAGCCTGGATACATCAACCATACACTACCATCTCATCTTAATGGTAGATAATTTGGTATCAAGGAATGTGCATGCAACTCATTCACCCTTTATGTTGTAGCTAGAAAACGTTTTGTCTGAGAGCTGCTTAAAGAAGGTGCTGGCTATGGGCTCAAACTGACCTGAATTTTCAGAAATGTTGGTATCTCATTGGAAAACTGGGTGGCTGATTTTGGTCAATTTTTAAAATTGGCTAAAAAGTTCTTATTATGACATTTATCCACTCTAACATTAAGCCTGAATTTATGTGTGTGTGTGTGTGTGTGTGTGTGCTTGTGTGTGTGAAGGAGCTGGTCATAATGACTGCTGCACTGTTTTTGTTCAAGGATGGTAACAAAGTACTGAACATTAGCAAATATAAAACCAGGGTATCTGGCATTTCAAAAGAAAGCCTAGGAATTGCCTGTGATCCATATTTTATATGACAGTTATTCACAGATTTCTTTAACCTTCAATGTTAAAAAAGAAAGGAAGGACAGACGAAAGGAAGGAAGGAAGGAAGTCTTTTTATTTTGAATCCAATGAAACAATAATAGTATTTTATATGCCTGACATGCAGCTGATGGGCTTGGGCACTCAGTAATCATCATAACTCTGACTATATCCAATGGCCATTTTAAAAATATTATGTATGCCCCATCAAAGGATATGAATATAATAACTCATCTCCACACTAACACTATCATGGTTGTTCTAATCAGGCATTCTGTCAGAATATACATCCCATAGGACAGCGATAAGGATGTATGATGGTTGCTCAGTATGGTTGTTGCCTCACTAATGGCTGGACAGTGAACTCTACTCTCACCTGGACAGATGGCCCACATTTTGGACAGAATGGATGGAACAATAACCAATTAGTTACTAAGTGCAATAAAACAGATGGATCATCAGACCAGATCAATGAATAGCTCTGCAACCAAGCTGTCACCAGGTGGTATACAACATGGCTTACCAAAGTGACAGATACCTGGTCACAGATTGTGAAGGGGCCATGAGTGGTCAAGTGATCTAAAGTGCTCACTGTTGTGAATCACTGCCATCTCACCTCTGTTTGTGTGGGTTAAAATCTTGGGTGTGGCCAATGTGGGTATGTGAGAAAGCTTGCCAGTAGCTTCTCATGTGTCAGTGGTTTTTTCTGGGTTCTTCCTCCACCGTTAATACTGGCTGCCATGTATAGCCTATTTTGTGCTGAAAAATGGCATTAAACCCTACAACAACAGATTGTGGAATATGACAGGCTGTATGGCTATTATGGATTATGTGGCCTGGACTGATGGCAAAAAAAAAATCATCCATGTCCAAGAATTCACATGTGCATATTTAGTCCCTAAGGCAATGCCCAGACTTGAAGGGGGACTTGTATACACTGGGCAGCCTAAAAAAAAGAAAGGAAGTCTTCCATAAGCCCCAATATATCTATGAAGCAATAAGAGATGGAAGCTAATTTTGTTTTCTCTTGTACTTGTTGCCACATGGGTGACTCAGACAATGCCTGTGTAGAAAGTGATGGCAGTAAATCTGCAACCTTCTTTTCTTGCATCTGCTGGTTACATGATGGCTGCTGTGGATGTATCACTTTTTATGGAGGTGGGACCATCAACTATGTTTGCAAGTAGTGACAGCATTTTTGGATGTGAACTTAGTATGTTGACATCTGTTTCTTTAGACTTGCTACATCTCTCTTTCATCTTCAGTTATCATATCAGTACTGACGACATGATATTCCCAGACCATAATATGTAAACACTGCATGTACATCCAGATGAACATTTGGTACATCTGAGGTAGGTTCCGTGTGTGTCCTCATTTGTCTTGTATCTTAAGCAAAATTTATACATTTTAGCAACAGGGTTCATCAATTTTCTGAAGTATTTGGGAAAATAATCCAAAAGTGTTCACCTGCACAAATAGTCATTAAAACAACATAAAAATAATAAAATTGTGCTTGAGCACATTATCAAAAGAAAAAAAAAAACTATTCCAAAAATGAGAGAAATTTACATAATGATCAACAAACATCACAATATCATGATTGCAACATGAAATAAATACTTTATTATACTGACTTAGATGATAGATGGTCCATAAAATTAACTTGGATTATGTGAGAGGTATGAGATGCAATGTATATAGTATCATGTGAAAGCTAAAAGCAGTAAAAACAATCATAGCCACCTAGTGGTGATAGAGGGAGGTCATGGAAAGATTGGTACGAATTTCTTTCCTTTGTGACTGTCTTTCTCCAATTGCTGGACATAATGTTAAATTGATTGGAAAATGTATTCAAAACCCAAATTATATTTCTATAGGAGTACAAGCCATAACAGAAACTGTAAAGTAGCTTCTCTTGAACTTCTGAATGAACTGAACAAAAAATCTTAAAACAGTGATCTTCATTTACATATCTACCTCTTTTATCTGTAAGCCTCTCTCAGCAAGGAGTTTCTTGATTTTTGCTGTCTCAACATTTCTGGCTACAAAGACATTTTCCGCCTCCTGTTCCCTTATCCGCTCCTCTCTTTCTCTTGCCTGGGCAGCTTTTTTCTCCTTTATAAAGAAGAAATTAGAACTGATTAGTGTGAGAAAATAATTATATTGCCCTTTCCTTTTAAGAGACTTTAAAGGTCTACTTTTCTAAAGAAAGTATTTCAAAAGACACCCAAATCAAAATGTTGACAGTTGTATGAGAATACCAACTTTGCTCTTAGTTTATGTATACAAGGTAAATGTATATTCATAAACTACTGACTGAGTTTTGGAAATCTTGATGATGACATCAATAGTAAGGAAAAAAGTAGTATTCTATCTTAAAAAGGGAGCTGTGGTAGCTCAGTTGGTACAGCAAAAAATGTATTCTAAGGGTTGTGGGTTTAAGACTCCCTCATGACAGCCTGGGTACTATCATTGTTAAGTTCCTAATGCATCAAATATGGATACTGGCAGCTGAGAAACATGATGCTTGTCAAAAATTAATGACCGTTTGACCTAATCAAGCTGAATCCTCAGACTACAAGCTAGTCAAGTTTTATGGTATTTAGAATATGGTAAATTCATAAATTAGTTAAATCAATATATCTGTAACATAAAATGTCACCAATTATTGTTGTTGTTTGTCCTTCAAGTCGAAGAGGACATCTCTAGTCATCTGAATGTTGGAGGGGCTGGTTCTATTCTGTACGTGCACAAGTTACTGATATGGGCAACCCTTACACCGAATGTTTGTTTGCATAAAGGACAGGCTATGAGTGGGACATCTCATAGCTGCCAACCCCCCGAGTGCAAAAATACTGATTACTTGTGACAAAAATACTGATTTTCAGGACCAAATGCTGATTTTTAAATTTCAATGCATATTGTATATATATTTACAACATATACAACCATCAGTAAAGTTGGACAGTGCCTTACACAATTAATGTCAAAGATGCACATGTTGCACATTTGTACCTTCTGGAGTTGCGCGTGTTCCATATGGGTGCTCATTCAAAAGGTGCAAGAGTGCAACACACTCAACACAAGATATTTATAGGAGCCCTTTCCATGCCTTATTTTTTTTTTTTTCATTGATTCCAATGTACCAATTTTCATTTATTATCTCAATTCTGTAATTTTCTTATTGAAATGTTTTCGTTCAAGCATAAGAATTATCTTTTGCGATTTTAATGTCTGAAAAACTTGTGCAAAATAAATCGCCAACAACATTAGTAACTGAAAAAGGAAGGTTTATTTCTAAAAGAAATTAAAAAAATTATAGTTTGATCGATGGTTCTCTCTGTCATTTATCTACTTCGTAAGTTCAGGCTGAGTGTGTGTGATGAAGCAGGAAGCTGATGTTTATTAGCTTTTTAGAGCTCTTGCATTTCATGGGTGCCTCCGTACCCAATAGCGAAATCACGTTACACAATTACAAAACGTCAGTTTTTCTCCTTTACTATATGGTTTCACAAATCTATACAAGACGGCACAAATATCCTTCCAGTCGTCTCCTATTTCTTCTGGAGAAAATTCTGAATAATCTGCCTTCGAATTTATCATGATTAGAAGCTGAATATTACGAAGACTAGATACAGCAACAGCGGTAACTATTGCGAAATCCAATATGGCGGCAAACGACTGGCTTCTAGAACTGTATTTCTATATACATGTGATATAATCTGTCATAATAGAACCGAGAACGCGTTCTAAACTGGCAATTCCAAAGAAATTTTATTATTATTTTTTAAAATAAAAAACGTATTTTTTGCAAAAAAAACGTACACCCATATTCAAGTCCAAAATACGGGACAAATACGGAAAAAACGGGACAGTTGGCAGCTATGACATCTCCAGGAGGGTTGATGGCACGTGCTTGTCTGGCTTGCCTCTTCAGCTTTGTATCTGCTGTCCTGCTCAATTTGCACAAATTATAGCCTTTGTGCATGGAGGAACCCCGAGTGACCTGATTGCTTGATGTGTGCTCCCAGGAATCAGGGTTGATGTTGAACACTTTCAATGAAGCTTTCAGATTGTCTTTGAAGCATTTCTTCTGACCTCAGTGGGATCACTGTCCTTGCTGTAGATCGTCATAGAAGTCTCTTAAGCAGCCAATTGTCTGGCATGCGTACAACATGTCCCACCCATTATAGCTACGACTGCATCAGGATGGTGTGGATGCTGGGGAGACCTGCTTGGGCGAGGACCTCAGTGTCTGTGATCTTGTCCTGCCACCTGCCTGATATTGAGGATTTTCTTGAGACTTGTGATGTGAAAGGGGTTCAGCTTCCTGATGTGGCGTTGGAACACTGTCCATGTTTCGCATGTGAAAAGTAGCGTGAGGAGCACAACTGCCCCTGAAGGCCTTTAGTTTGGTCTGGATACTGATTCCTCTTCTATTCCTGATGTTGGCATACAATCTGACGAAAGTTGTGCTGGCTCTGGCAATGCAAAGGTTCACCTCATTGTCAATAGTGATGCTCTGTGACAGTGTGCTGTCAAGGTAGGTGAAGCGGATCACTACGTTGAGTTTTTGGCCATTGATGGTGATGTTGGGCTCAACATTGTCATTTTCAGGGGCCAGCTGATGCAGGACTTAAGTCTTCTTGGTACTGATGGTGAGGCAAAGCTTGTGCAGGAGATGGAGAACAGGTCAGCTTCTGAGTCAGCATTGAGGGCGCAGTCATTAGCAAATAAGAAATCCCTGATGGTGTCTGTCATAACGTTGGTTTTCGCTTGAAGCTTCCTGGGATTGAATAGTTTTCCATCTATACTGTACCTGATGCAGACTCCAACAGACTGAACAAAGTCAGTGCAAGAACAAAACCATGCTTGATGCCACTGGTTACTAGGAATGGCTCAGATGTCTCTCCATTGTCCTGGACTCATGCCTGCATGCCATTGTGGAAATGCTGCACCATGCATATAAATTTTCTTGGGCATCCATACATGGCCATTACCTCCCACAAGCCTTTGTCAAATCAATGTAGATGGTGATAAGGTCGGTGTTTTGCTTTTGACACTTCTCTTGTAGCTGCCTGGCAGCAAACACCATGTCGATGGTGCCACGTTCTTTTCGGAATCCACATTAGCTTTCTGGAAGTAGTCCAAGGTCAAGGTGTGTAGTGAGGTGGTTCAGTAATATTCTGGTGAGTATCTTTCCTGCAATTGAGAGTAAGGATATACTCCAGTGGTTCCCACAGGACTGGCAGTTCCCTTTGCGCTTATACAAGTGGATTATGGAAGAATCTTTGAATTCCTGGGGAATCACCTCTTGTTGCCACATCAGTAAAAAAAAAAGTTGGTGGAGCCTTTCCATCAGGGCTGTGCCCTCTTCCTTGTAGACTTTGGTTGGGATGAAGTCTTAACCAGGTGCTTTGTCACTGTAGAGTAGACATATTGCTTTCTGTGTCTCCAGCAAGGTTGGTGGGTCATCCAGTGCTTCGTTGAAGGGTAATTGGAGGAGACTACTAAAGGCTTCATCATTAATGGATGAAGGGTGATTCAGGACATTGTCAAAGTGTTCAGCCCATCATTGAAGAATCCTTTCTTTGTCAGTAATTAGTGTGTTCCCATCTGCGCTTAGAAGGTGTGTGTGTGTATAGGGGGTGGGGGGGGTGGGGGCGAGCGGATACAGATGATGCAGGTCCATACTCTTCTTTCAGGAGATTGTAGAAGTTCACATGTCATGCTGGTCTGCACAGCACTGGACCTCATCAGCTTTGTTGCTCAGCCATGTGTCTCGCATCTGCTGTACATTTCTGCGTATGTTGTTGTATGCATCTTTCCTAGAGGTGTACTTGGGGTTGTCGAGTTAGGTTTGAAGGAGGCGGTGTTTCTCATCCAGCAACTGCCTGATTATGTCACAGTTCTCATCAAACCGGTCTTGATGCTTTCTGGTTGAGGGTCCCAGGACTCTGAAGTAGAGCAGCCCTCTGAATGCCGCTGAGTTGGTCTCCACATTCTGATTGTTGAGGGGTGGTGGATTTCAGCTGTTCTTCCAGGGCATCCACGAGAGACTATTTGGCACTGGTGCATTTCTGCATGTTGATGCTTAGTGGTTCTTTCCCTGTGGGTATCTTTTGGGCTGAATGCAGATGTTGAGCTTGGTGATGATGAGGCGGTGGTCTGTCCAGCAGTCAGCACCACACAAAGACTTGGTCACACGCCTGTCCCTCTTCCTCACAACGACATAGTTGATGAGGTTTCAGTGCTTTGAGTGAGGGTGCATCTATGACATCCATTTATGGGTAGGGAGGTGGAAAACTGTATTGGTGATCAGTAGTTCATGCTTGGCGCAAGTCTGGAGCAAAAGGTAACCATTGGCTACAAATGGTGCCCTAAACATTGCCTGCTCTAAACTTCCCTACTCCAGCAGTCAAAATACAAAGAAGAAAATGAGGATTGTTCCTCTCACACTTGGCGCATGGAATGTGTGCAACTTACTGGACAGATATAATGTGGAAAGACCCAAGGAGAACCACCCTAATAGGAAAGAAACTTCCCAGATACAATGTGGACATTGATACCTTGAGAAAGATCCAGCTTACAGGAGAAGGTGAATATTGATAAATAGGCTCTGGATACACTTTCTTTGGAGTGGCAGAGGAAGTGAAGAGCAATGTGGGGCTGGTGTCAGCTTTGCAGTGAAGACAGCACTGATTGGAAAATTGGCTGGACCTCCCAAGGGAGTAAATGACAGAGTCATGACCATGAAACTCCCCCTCTTGTCTGGAAGAAAGCACCTTACCATCATCAGTTGCTATGCTCCAACCATGACCAATTCAGATAAAGTTAAGCTCAAGTTCTATGAGGATCTTCACTCCATCATTGCTGATGTTCCAATGGCAGATCAGCTCGTAATTCTTGGTGATTTCTATGCAAAAGTAGGCAGAGATCATGTTGCCTAGGATGGAGTGCTAGAAAATCATGGAGTGGATCACTGTAACTGCACCAATTATTAATTAGCAATATGTATATTATTTGTTTAAGTTGTGCTACATATTAAAAATAAATAAATATAAAACTCTGTACCAAAATTAAATTTTCTCACATTTTCAAAAGTAATATGCTGCTAAATACAACTTTGGAGAAAAAAGCAAAAATAATTTTAAAAAAATACAAAACTGTCTAAAAACTGACTATATCCAAATATAAAAATTGTACTTTTACATAAGCTAACTAAAAGTTGAAACCATGTATCTGACTGCCAAAAAATGTAATCTCAAGGTGTATTCTAACATGAAAATATCCTAAAATTAATTCAGTTTTATAATTAGCACAGTTCATTCTACAAATCAGTCTCATTTTACTAAAATTTAGATTTTTATTTGAAAAGAAATACCATATTTAGTTCTCTGAAACACTCTCATCACCTGTTACTAACTTTGCTCGTGTAAAAAATGCCAGAATTTGAGAATATCTAGTGAACTTTACTAACAGAGAGTTGATTCCATATTAATCAAACTTGTATGAATAATACTGATCAATACACAAGTATACTTAATATATTTGTTTACCCGTCTCTTCTGTGCTTTACTTGGCTTCTTAACTTTGTCGAATGGTACATCATCCTCTCCTTCTTCTGGTGGATCTTCAGTTTTCAAGTTTTCTAGGGACTTCACAGTAGATTCTGTTTTCTTAATAAAAGAGATTTGTAGAGTGCATTTTTCTTTCCCTGTTTTGATTACTATCCTTTACATCCATTAATATGTTTTATTTACATAAATCAATAGATGCATTTTCTTTGCATTCATCCATAAATGCAATTCCTTTACATCGATTTATAAATACATTTCCTTTGTTAAAATTAAAAAAAAAAAACATTATCTATATATGCACCCATAAATGCATTTAATTTACTTTCATTCATAAATCCATTTTCTTTACATTCATCCATAAATGCATTTAATTTACTTTCATCCATAAATCCATTTTCTTTACATTCATCCATAAATGCATTTAATTTACTTTCATCCATAAATCCATTTTCTTTACATTCATCCATAAATGCATTTAATTTACTTTCATTCATAAATCCATTTTCTTTACATTCATCCATAAATGCATTTAATTTACTTTCATTCATAAATCCATTTTCTTTACATTCATCCATAAATGCATTTAATTTACTTTCATTCATAAATCCATTTTCTTTACATCCATCCATAAATCCATTTTCTTTACATCCATCCATAAATGCATTTAATTTACTTTCATTCATAAATCCATTTTCTTTACATCCATCCATAAATGCATTTAATTTACTTTCATTCATAAGTCCATTTTCTTTACATTCATCCATAAATGCATTTAATTTACTTTCATTCATAAATCCGTTTTCTTTACATTCATCCATAAATGCATTTAATTTACCTTCATTCATAAATCCATTTTCTTTACATTCATCCATAAATGCATTTTCTTTACATACATCCATAGATGCATTTCCTTTACATTCATCCATAAATGCATCTTCTTTCCAGGTTATGATTACTTCCCTTTTCATCAATAAATACATTTTATGATGCTTACTGTCCAATAATATTCATTTATTTTCTGTGATACTACCAATTAAGTGGTCACTGATTAACAGTCACATATATACAAAATTAGTTTACTGCATATTGAGCTAATTAACTAAATTATTGGTCAATCAAAAACCTTTATCTGGTCATGTATACTCTAGGTATTCTGAATGCTTGAACTGGTCATCGATAACTGTCAATTGAGATTACTGCATTTTGAGGTAAGTGACCAACTTATTTGCCAATCAAATCACTTCAAACAATCCAGTATAATCTGCAGTGTTTTAAACAACCTAGTGTTTGCACTTGAATCAAATTAATTGTATTAATTAAGGAACCCTTGGTGTTTATATTAAAACAACCAAATGATCCTATTAGCAGCAGTCAAATGTGGTAATCTTTTCCATTTTAGATCAAATGAGCTTACTCAATTATTTTTACAAGGATGATCATAAGGAAGATTCAAAGAAGGAAGATTCATGTAAAAGTAGAGTGTGTTTTGTTTTTATGGTTTAAAACCATTTTTCAGTACAAGATAGGTAATACATGGCGACCAGTATTAATGGTGGAGGAAGAACCCGAAAACCCTGGAAAGAACCACCGACCCACGAGAAGCTACTGGCAAGCTTTCTCACATACACACAATGTCCGAATCTGAGACTCGAACCCACGCAGACAGAGGTAAAAGTAGTGATAAAATGTAAGGCTGCCACTGAGTCTGAGCTAACTATTTCTCCAAAGCCAAATTCGGAGGCAGTAATGTGTGTGTGTGTGTGTGTGTGTGTGTGTGTGTGTGTGTGTGTGTGTGTGTGTGTGTGTGTGTGTGTGACACAACTAAGAGACAATGAAATTGCTGATTCATGTGTGCAAAGCAGCATAACCCATTGGGCAACTTAGACATGAATAATACATCTTAATATATAGCAAAGACGACTGGGAACTGACTATGCATGAGATGATTGCTTTAAGCTGCTCTTGACATGGAGTGATGCTGCTTTACATGTATGGATGAACAGTTCAAATCCAACGTCAACAATTTCTTAAAATACAGGTGTTCTGTTTTGAAAAGGAATAAAACTAAGAAGTGACTGTTCTAAATGGTTTAATCCATGGATCAAAGAAAGACCATATTTATCTGGATACAAAGGTTAGTATCAATAAATTTGTTAATTTTTATCAATACATTTATAATTAGTATCAATGCATTTATTAATTAGTATCAATGCATTTATTAATTACTATCAATACATTTAGTAATTAGTAGCAATACATTTATTAATTAGTGACAAAACCTTTCTTAATTAATATCAATACATTTATTAATTAGTATCAATACATTTATTAATTAGTATCAATAAATCTATTAATTAGTAACAATACATTTATTAATTAGTAACAATACATTTATTAATTAGTAGCAATAAATTTATTAATTAGTAGCAAGTGGCATGATAATCTGTCTAATTAACAAAGTTGATGCTCCAGCATGAATTGTCTCTTCATAATGGTATTCTCTGCCACCAGTTATGTCAGAAAAATGGTGGAGAACAACTTGTTAGTGTACTGCATTGTGTGGACATTATTTCATTGCTTGGATTCACTGGCTCTGAAGGAAAGATATTTTGCAGCTATTACAAATAATGTGCCAAACTAGCATGGGTTGGATATTAAACCAGTGTATTTGTCAACGGAAGCGAAAAAATCCAGGATTTAATGTCTTGTGAAAGTTTTGGATCTCATGAAGTCTGAGCAGCAAGATAACATATAGTATGTGAAAAACAAGATGGAGTTGGTAACACTAACATTGGGAAAAGCAAGTTTAAAATTAAATAAGAATAAATGAAAAAATAAATGAAACAAGAGCTCTCTTTAACACTGCATACATTGTAGCCCATGATGCTTTGTGCACTCCAGGAGAAAAACAGTGTTAAACATGATGCTAAGAACAGACCCTGGGTAAGAGACTTTGATCTGTCACTCGATAAAGTCTTGAGGAAATAAGTTTGGGAAAGTCTGAATTTCAGTAAATTAATTTCTATTCCGAGAAAGAAATATAATATTCAAGATATGCTGAAAATAGGAAAAGAGGGTAACAAAAATGTGAGCAGCTCAGCATATAAAATGCAGAGGTCTCGCTAGGATTTTAAAACTAGGAGTCCAAGACTCCCATTTTAGTAAAAAGGGAGTCCCACCAGCAAAAGATGCAGTCCCACCCAAGACAATGTTGAACTTTGCAGATTAGAAGAACTGATGTTTGCCATTGCGTTTAATTTCCACATTTTTTATGACACTGACATGTACAACCATGTCAGCCTATTTGGGGTGTATGGTAATTCTGCACAATGATACGTCATTTCTGTAAATATTGGATCCCATATTGTTTTGGTTGAAAATTCAATTTTTGGCTGAAATGCCAGAAAGAGTCCAAAGTAATGTATTTCATTTCCATACCCTGATGCATAAACATTACATCTTTTTCTGAAAACCATGCACAGAATAGGCCACCATATATCCAGAGTCGTGGAAACATAGGGGTGATATCCCAACTTAGTATTATTTTGAATATAATAATCTGGTGACAATTGCCACTTTTCAATTGGTAAGCATTGCAGAATTTAATTTTCTTTAATTGAATTCGGTATGGGTTTTGTGCCAATGTTGGTGACCTTAGATGAGCAGAATAGCCTGACAGCGATGTTACTTGTGTTAGTCCTTCAGGATGAGACTGAATATTGTCAATCCAACCAATGGTTGTATTCCAAACACTAAGCCCGGCATCACACACTTTCTTACACTTGGCTACTATCCCATCCAAACTGTCAGTTCTAAGAACTTCAACACTCTTATGAATCCCATTAAAATCTTTGTCAGTTTGCCATTTTAACCTCAAAATACTTATCCAAAATTTGCAAACGACGTAACCAAGTCGTGATGTGTCTTGATTTCAAGGTTGCATGCACTATTTATTTGGCTACAATCAGAAATGAACACAATAATGGAAGCTAATGTTCTGGTGTACTTTTATAATAACCACATGTATATCTTGGGATCATTCTGTCTCTGCATTCAGTCATTGTAAATTTCAGCACATGTTCTCACCCAAGCTGCTAGTCAAAGTCTTTGAACTTGCCGCCCAGCTATTGTAAACATGTTCTTTTGATGTACTCTTATAAATACAGATGGCACATCTGAGGGGTATTTTAACTACTGAATTCTGTAATTGTAAATATCAGCACAGCTAAAATGATAAAGTAATAAACATATTCTCACTCAGCAGATTGTTAAAGTAGGACTGACACATCTTTTGAATTTGACACTCAGCTATTTGCGTGTATACGGAGGACTCACACATGGGTGATTTTCTGCATTCCATATCAAATATCTGTGTCCAAATATGCGTAATTAAGTGTTTCTGAGACCTCTGCTGTTGTGATTTATACATGTTTCAACTTGTACAGTGTTGATCAAGTTCAATACAAACTAGGATTAATTCATAAACCTGATTTTTTGTACATTTAAGAATATTTCATGTGGATATCAGTAAAAAATATAAAAACAGTTCCATTATGGATGTGCAATACAGAAACATAGACATTCATTAAAAATATGAGATGAACCATATAAAATTCAATAGGAATGTTCAGAGGTCTCGCTAGGATTTTAAAACTAGGAGTCCAGGACTCCCATTTTGGTAAAAATAGGAGTCCTACCAGCAAAAGTTGCAGTCCCATCCCAAAAAATTTTAAACTTTGCAGATTAGAAGAACTGTTGGTTGCCATTGAGTTTAATTCCCCCATTCTTTATAACACTGACATGTACAACTGTATCAGCTTATTCGGCGTGTCTGGTTAATTTTGCACAACAATACGTCAATTCTGTAATTATTCGATAATGTGCCTTTTTGGAGAAAAAAAATTTAATTTATTTTTTGGGGGGAGGCTGAAAAGCAGACAGAAAGATTCCAAAGTAATGTATTTCATTTCTATAGCCTGAAGCATAAACATTACATCTTTTCAAAGCCATGCACAGAATAGTCCACTATATCAGTTCTAGCAACTTAAGCACAGTTCTGAATCTCATTTAAATCTTCCATCATTTTTTCATTTAACCCCAAAATACTTGTCCAAATTTGCAAATGGCATTTTGTCCAAGTCTCGATGTGTCTTGGTTTTGAGTTCGCATGCAATATTGATACAGCTACAATTGGAAATGAAATCAATTACAGCACGGGGATTCTGTTTTCCTTTTTGGTGACAAAATATACCATCTGGCAATATTTGTGGTGACACCAATTTTGGCTGATAAAAACTGAATATACAGTCTTGCATTTGGAGAGCTATGGGACAATTCGGCCCAACTTTGAAGACAATTTGGCCCAACTCAAAGACATTTCAGCCCAATTTTAACATACAACTGACAATAGTTTTAACAAGTATTTATTTTTAACATATATTTTGACAATCTTCTATAATATGTTTTAGAATAAAATTTGAAACATTTGGTGAACAAGATAAATGTTTTCTGAAGTTATAATGGTTAGGAGCTTTCTGATATCTTTAGGAGAAACTGTCCCAAAGCCAAATATTACTGTGGAGAAAAAAAAGTAGTAGAGAAAATCAAAGGCACCATGACAGGAAGCAGCGAACGTGCACTGTTATATCATAATCCGTTTATGCTGATATCTGGCCTTATTACTGCATACTGTATTATAATCAAAATAACCATGCAACTGACTAGTTAAAATCCAACACCTCTGAAGGTGGAAACATGAAGAAATGGAAGAAAAAAATAGCTTTGCTGACACTTCAAAGAAAACTGATTACCTTTGAAGCACTGATATATATTAAACAAATAAAACAAATCTGTCTCAATGTTCTACAATTATCTGATGTTGCCGCAGCAATAACAAATGGGTATTTGTTAGATTCTTCAACTGGAGCCTTTAGCGCTGCCTTCAATAACAAATGCACCTTCATCAAAGCAAGCCGATGACCTTTGCTCAAAGAAAGTCAGCAACAAACTCAAATAAAAGCAATGCCTCATTTTTCATAGTGATTAGAACATATTTATTGTGCTGCTAAACTTTCCTGTGTGCAAAAGAAAAAAGCAACCAAACAAAGCTACCCCCCCCAAAAAAACAGCTTGTGTACGGAGGACTCCTGCGTAGGTGATTTTCTGCGTCCCAGATAAAAAAAAATTGCATCCAAATATGCGTAATTAAGCGTTTCCGAGATTTCTGAATGTTGTCATGATATTTATTGTAAATTATAAGTTTCTCAACCTGCTTTTGCTGGAATGCAGCTAGTTCTTGCTCTTGCTTTTGGTCAAGTTCTGCCTCAAGTTTAGCAATCTCCTCCATCACTTCCTTCTTTTTTTTCTTGTCTCCTTTGGGTACACTACGCTTGAGCTTCTGAGTTTGAGCTAAAAAAAAACAAAACAAATTTGGAAACAAAATATTAACCCAACTCTCACTGATATATGTTGTAAAACTGAAGCAAAAAAAATGCCTACTGTATATACCTCCATATAAGCTGAGTCCAACGTCAAACTGCACAGATCCAGATGTGTCATGCGATAATGATGGTCTATGCATTTTGTCAGATGTAAACAGTAGGACAATCAGACCCTGAACTACTGGCACATTATGTTAAGGCTGATCACCATTCATGTTCTTTGAAAATGGACCTAACTCTATGCAAGGTAAATAAAAAATGGCAAAATCCAAAAAGATAATTGTTTAACCAATCATAATAAAGTCAGTCTAAAAGAATTAAAATATGAATAAAAATACACTCTATTTGAATAACTACCAATGCAACATGCCAATTAGAATATAATATGTGTGGAAAATCTCCATATAAGCTTGCCAACAACATTACTAACAAAGCCTAAGTAAACAAAAGATTAATAGTTTTTTAAGAGTCATCCAGAAATTACACATATCCTTGGCCCCTTACTTTATGCACTTTGTTCCCATGATAACATAAAAACTACATAATGCAAATCGGATGATTGTTATTCCATCTGTAAAGGTAGGTGCTCTATATTTTACATGATATAAATCTATATTATTTATTATATTCTTATAACACTGATGTCATTGTTTTCTCAGCAACAAGAAAGCAAGAACCAGTACAATATCTTCCAGCACTACCAAATTCTATTCGAATGATAATAATTGGACTTTCCAGGTCTTGTAAAACACAATTGCTACTTAATTTAATAATGAGATGGCTCAAATGGGATAAGTTGTATGTAGTAGCTTTATCAGTTGATGATCAGAGATGCTATGATACATTTAATTCATTCAGCCCCATCACTGTTAAAAGCATTAGTGCTGCTCTGCCCTAGTAGTTTTACCTGAGAAACTCCTCAGTTTTGCTCTCACCAACATAGTCTTTTGTCTGCCATCATTCATGAATTTTCATCAACAGAACACGTGTAGTGAAACTGCCCTCCATTAGTAAGCTTTGGTTTCTGAACAATTCAAATTTGCACAAAGAAAAGTAAAATCATTTCTGATTGGTTAATATTGGACTGATTCTTGAGAAGAAAAAAACCTATTTGTAACCGATCAGAAATTTCGTATCTACCACACAATCAAAGCAACAAAAGACGGGATCGGCCATTGAATGCAGTCAACAAACTTCAACAATTGGCAGGATTGGCCATTGAATGCAGAAACCGGATTGCACTTATCAATGGGATTGGGCCGAATGAGTTAAGGGATTTAATGAAAATGAAAGATTGTTAAATAACAACATTAGTGTTGGCGGTGATGATTAGGGCTGTCAAAAACTACGGAAAACTTACCTGGGTACCCGTTGCGACATTTAATGGGTAACCGGGTACTCATTAGAACATTTAAGACATGTACACCCTTAGACCAACAAATTGTTTTCCGCATTTTTTTTATATATTTTGACTGGTGGCAGAGACCAACCGTGTAATGCACTACTCGGTCTGAAGCGTCCGCAACGTGGTAGCTGCAAATGATCGGACCTATAAAACACTATTAATTAATAAATTTATTTCGACTAACCTTTGTACCCAGATGCATACATGCCAACCATTATGCTTTTGGCATAATCATTATGATTTTCTTTCACTAAATTACGTGTTAAGCATAAATGTATATGGATAACGCTTTTTCGGTACATCCATCTTCCAAAAATCTAGTTTTTATTAACATTCCATTAATCCCACAAACTGTATTTTAGAAAAGACTGCTTTACGTAACTACAATATAAGAGTGCGCTTGTCCGTGGACTTGCACTTTCCTAACAGTATCATGTTCTAGTTATAGCAAACCTTGTTCTACTTTTGACCTATTTATAGTATCTGTATGGCTTAGTGAGGAGAGAACAGACTGGTTTTCTAATTTTAATATCTCCTTTCAAAAATGGCACAAATGGATTAGAAAAAGACAACAAAAAATAACAATCCTCTAAATATGAAGGCACAAGTGCAGCCTCACATGACATCTATTTCAGGCCATGTGGAAAAAATTATAATATTTGGTGCTAAAAGTCTTAAGATTCTAGTTGATGTATGTGTAAAACTGAATATGCTACATATGAAAACTTGAAACAGTAAAGGATGTTAAAAGATGAAGGGGCAAAAAAATTATTGCTTATTGAAATTTTAGCATGTTATATGTGGATTATGCTTTTTCTGACTGGATTCTGCAAACAGGGCTAAAGCGACTGCGTGATCACATGGTGTCACTGGCATTCGCTGAAGTGATATGTTAACATGAGTACCAGGTAGTCTAAATATTAATGTTGTTTTCAACTGTGAAGCTGTTCGCACAGCCCAGTGTGCAGCAGCCATTTAGTAGTGGGCCACTGATGCATAATGGGTGGTCCTACTCCTAAATATTGATTGGAGTTGCAACTCAGACCAGCATACTGCTGATGATATATGATATTTTAATAGTGTTGTCGACAACTTATTTTTGTGAATGGGTACAAATTAATTTTCAATGCCCAGGTTTTTCACTACGGTCGGGTACCCAATTACCCATTGACAGCCCAAGTGATGATACTGAGTTTGTTAATGATATTGATGAAGCCCCATCTGTAGATGACCTCAAAGGATTTGTTAATAATTTAGTAGCATATGATGAAGTAATTCTGGGTAGGCAATCAAACCCAGCTAGAATATTTTCTCGAAGAAGATATAAAAATAAAGAAGTGATTTATGTTATTCAGCGATATATACAAATATCAAAAGTGATAAGAGACAACTCTAATATTTTAGCTGTATGTAATGGAGTTGATATGCATACTTTATGAAATATTCATCAGACTTGGTCTAGCTGAGACATAAACTTATGTTCAAAATCTTCTCATAAATTTACATGACCCTCAATCACATTACTGAATCGGTCTACATAAAAAAGTTGGATATATAAAAAAAAGCAGAGGGGTACAACCACAAATAAGTGTCACAACTAGCACAGGGTTCATACTGAACTATGAATGATAAATTCAAAGACTTTTCCCAAACTTTCAAAGACCACAAACAGAGATTTCCAAAACCTATTTTTGCTAATATTGTGTATACAGGTTATTTGAGAAAAAAAAGAATGCCAAATAATACAATATTGATTACTGATTAAAGTCAAACTATAATTAATTTCCTAAAATTGTATTATAAATTATCTGGAAGATAGGTTAACATTCGTTGTTCGTTCAGAAATATGTAACATACATGTCAGATTTAATACAAAATAAATTGTTCTCTTAACAGACATCAGCATTGCTTTAAATGCATTATTATGTTTGCTTTTTTTCTCTTCAATCATTTTGGAAAGAGATGCCACCACTCTCCTCTTTTCACTTTTCTCCTAAGAGCATTTGACTCTGTGACAAGCACAATAAGTCTTTTTAACTCTGCCTCTTCTGCTTTCTGTACAAAGGAAGCATGTAGGCTGGCAATGTTAGCTTCGAGAGGCAGCTTTTTGGCTTTAAGTTCTTCCACTTCATGCAAGGCTAACTCATGTTTCTTTCCTTTTTGGTTTTTCTCTCATCCTTCTCTGCTTTCTTCTTATCCAGATAGGCATGGTACTTATGTCTTGCAGAGGAACCATATGTCATCATTTCATTGCTAATGATGATTTCCATAGGTACACCTGCTTTTCTTCTTGTGTCAATGATTAGCCTTTGAGCTCTGAGGCTTTCTCTGCTGAGGTTCTCACCAGATACCTCTTTGTTGACAGAAAATCCTCTCTCCACTGTTGCCTGCCCATGTGAAAACAACATTTTCTGGAGAACATTCCAAAGTTCGACATATTCCTTTCTTTTGGAAAGGACAAAATAAAACACTTCATCAAGGTTAGGCGGTATTTTTCTCCATTTTTTAAATAAACATTATCTATAAATTTAGTAATATTTCAAGCACTTCAAAGTATTGGGCAAAACGGGCTCAATTATATTCTGAAGTCTGTTAATCATGAAATGTGCAGGAGATGGGAGTATTATTGCCATTCTGGTCAAATTCAGGTTAGAAATTATAGATCAGTGATTCAGTTGACCTAGTTCTGTGCACTTTTTACCATTTAATTATTTTCGTTATTGAAATCAATAGGGGTACAAAAAACGGGGATAAGTACCATGCCTATCTGAGTAAGAAGAAAGCACAGCACCCGTTTTTTTTTATTTTATATACACGCAATTCAAGAACAACAACTTTTGCTTAACTCTACTATAGTGTACGCATGCGCACTTTGAAACTGTTTATCCGTGAATATAATTTATTACAATGGATGTTTCTATATTAAACCAAGGAGCATTATTATGTAGAACAAAATTTTGAATCCTCGAGCGTGTTATACTTTCGCGCACTTTCTACATTGAGTGAATTAGTGTAAAGAATATTCTTATTGGCCAAAGATGGACTCGTCCAATCAAATTGAACGATTCGTCCAAAGAAAGAAGCCAGGAAAACCAGCTACATCTGAAGCTAATGACCTTAGGCAATTTTATTTGTGACTTCCTTTGATGAAGTGTGTAGCCGTCTTGCTTTGATGAAGAGTGGTTATTGAAGTCGCCGCTGAGGCCAACTTTGGATGGCCAAACAAAGCCTCTTTTGTTGTTGCTGCGGCAATGAAACTGAACGGGTCATCAAAAGAAAGAAACTAGAATAACTAGATTACATCCGAATCTAACGACCTCGGATAATTTTATTTGTGATTCTGGAAAGAAATTAAAATTTGGGGGTTTATTTCAATTTTCAAAGACTTTTAAAGAGCTCAGGGTAATATGCTCGATTTTCCCAAACTTTCAAGGCTTTGAAAATGCTACCTCAGTTTTCCCAAACTCTCAAAGACCTTCAAAAACCGTACGAACCCTGTAGCACATATACTTTTAAAAAAACAGAAAGATAACTATGGCTGTCAAAAACCACAGAAAACTTACCCGGGTACTCGTTAGAACATGAAAGACATGTACAACCCTTGAGCAACATATTTTTTCCCTACTAAATTATGCGTAAACATATATGGTTTATGCTTTTTCGGTTATCCACCTTCCAAAAATCTCTTTTATATTAACATTCCATTAATCCCACAGACCGTATTTTAGAAACGACAGCTTTACACAATAACTACAATATACGAGTACGCTTGTCCGTGGACTTGTACTTTTCTACAGTAACATGTTCTATTTATAGCAAACCTTGTTCTACTTTCCCCTCGAATTCTATTTATAGCATCTGTATGGCTTAGTGAGGAGAGAACAGACTATATTTATTTATGTGGCTACTATATAATATGTCCAAATTATATGTACAACAACTTTTGGAAGTTTGCTTATTGTCGATATCACGTGACTGTATGACCTAGGTTGCGAGATTGGTGTAGTCACGTGACTAGGAATGCAAATAGCCAGATCCGGGACAAATTTCAGGAATGATGTACTTTCGTCTCGTCTGTTGGCAGATTAAAGGCATAACAAATGCTATACTCGCGATTTTTGAGAAAATAAATCATATTCCTATCGATTTCATGCTGGTATATCTGGATGAAAGATCGTTCAAGTTTGCTGAGCCGGCATGTAAGCTGCTGCTCATTCCGACATCAAATGGTGTCGGCGAATTCCAACATTTTGATAGGAAATGCGCTCCGACCCTACCCCCCAACATGAATGTCCAACTATCAAAAATGGGGTGGCAGGGTCAGAGGAAACTCGGACTACTCAGACCAGTGTACCGCTGATGATCTATGATATTTTGATAGTGTTGTCGACAACTTATTTTTGTGAACTTGTACTCTTCATTATGTTTTCAATACCCGGGTTTATCGCTACGGTCGGGTACCCGAATACCAGGGTACCCGTTGACAGCCCTAAAGATAACATTACAGTAACTTATAAGTTAGCCCCCTGGGACACTCTTGGTTAGTTAGAGGCTTCGGGTTGGAGTTATTGACATTATAGTTTAATTTTCCTAAGAAGCTTTAGTTTAGCAAATGGATACTTCTAAACATTGGTCTGTTCACAAACTTCACCCTCTGCTGCCTGTGATCAAAACGTAATATATGAAACCCTTGACAATTTGCCAAAATCAAACAAGAAATCATACTATCCAAACTACTTCATTTTAGCATTCTACCACGTTGAAGTTTGCATGGTCCAAATAATATTTTATTAACATTTTTTTAAATACAAATATGGTTATTCCAAAATTTTTGCTGCGCGACGGAAGTGACATCTTGTAATTTTAAACCTGATTAGTCTGACAACTTGCAGCTTTATTTAAATTTAACTGACTCTTGAAACCAAGAAGAGTTAGAAAGATATTCAGAATCTCTAGAACCAGTATCATCGGAATTAAGGAAGATGTACTCAGTAGTGATTGACCTGAACATGATTATACAAGTTTAAATTTGTTATGGTCTTTGCATTAGGAATTTGACTCCTGCTACAATTATTCTACGTAAAATAGTTAACCTTGCAAATCTTTTCTCTGTCTCTTGTGTTCTGCAAAAAGATCATCCTCTGTCATGCTTTCGTCGCCTTGGTCAGCCATGTTGAGTCGCTAATACTATTAAGAATAAACAAAAAGTGAAATATCACCAAAAACGCTACGTATACAGCATCAAACATTTGATATATTTTAAATATTTTATTCAATATTTGGATGATGATTATAAAGGTAAATAAAGTCAATTATATCCCTAATTTGGATTTATTCATAAAGACATACGCGATCAACAGTACAACAGGAACCATCCCGGTGTAGAAATAGCTTATTGTCATTGTGTTGTCATACCTTATTTGAGCGTTTAAAGCACTCTGAACTATATACAGCATTGCGGAAGTGTGCTGTCTGCTATCAACCCACTTGGTTGACACTCTTAACAAAGAAAAAAAGAAAAATGGTGCATCTCTCTCTCTCTCTCTCTCTCTCTCTCTCTCTCCATAAAACTAAAACTGCCGACAGGGTCACCGATGTTGTAAAAAATATATGCTGCAGTGTTCGTTTAGCCTCTCATTATAATAGTGTTCGCTTAACCTCCCGTTAGCTCGTACCCTTTTGCCGATTTTAAAAAGAAAGAACATCATAAAACAAAATAAAACAAAAACTTAAAAGTACTCTTCGCATAGCTCATGTACGTAGTTGAACTCACTTTTCGCACGGTCTCTCTAAACACCCCAAGACACCACAAGACCATCCCAAGACACCCCAAGACCACCCCAAGACACCCCAGTATTGCATATATTAGCACCAAATCTCGTAATAACGTACCAAGAAGCGGAAAAAAAAATGAAAACACACATACGGACATTGTTACTATCAATGATTTATAGTATTGGTAGATGGCCCCTATTTCTGATAATCTACGGAAACGAACTTAATGCATCACATATCTTTAATTATATATATATATATATATATATATATATATATATATATATATATATATATATATATATAACAATTTCCTCATTAAATGGCGATGTTCCATATTTCTCTCATTTATTTGAATTGTTTAGGTTCCATGTTAATATTTGTAAAAAAAAAAAAGGAATGAAGGAATAGTTAAATTGTTATTGAGATAAACAATTTTTTTATATACAATAAATTTGCCATTTTGTTTAATTTTTTTAACGACTTATTTGTGGTATTGATAATTATTAAATGTAGATTAATATTCACGTTACTGTACTGGAACACTCTTCATCAAAACGGGACTTGTTTCCCTTGGCAACTCGCGACCTTACTAATTTTACCGTTACACAAAATATTGGTAAATATTCGCAGTTTTTATTTGTTTGTTTGCTTGTTCTTGTTTTTTTGTGTGCTGTTGTTGAAATTTTAAGAGAGTATTATGTAAGTTTAAGGTATTCTTGGAGAGTCTTGGGGTGTTTAGAGGACCCCTTTTCGCAGGTATACGTGTCATTTGGAAGAATTTGGTTATACATACCTTTATCTGGCATTTATAATTTGCACCTTGTCCATGCAGATTCAATGATAACATATTTCAACACTTTTAGGCCTTGTCCATGCAGATTCAATGATAACATATTTCAACACAAATAAAACATACAAAACTTTTATTGCTATGTTTATACAGATTTAAATAGGACAAATATAATATTGTGCATATATTTTGTGGCATAAAATGTTTCCTATGGCTGAAAAGTGGTTCCAGATTTTTAAATTTGGTGAATTTCATGGCGCAAGGATAAATATTTCTGAGGGAGGTCCTGCAAGTATGTGCTTTCATATACATAAAAGACTTGAAAGATGGGTGTCAATTCAGATTTATTTTAGTTACATTTTACATTATGCTAAATTATCATGTTGAAATGTCATATGTATGTTCTAAAAATAAAACTTATATATGTTACTCTATCCAATTTATAGTTCAATAGCCGTATAGGAGATGATTAAAGATGCACATGACTTAATGTTTAAGCAATCATAGATTTGATTCCCCCTGCGCTAGTAATAGTTCAATCCAATATTGACATTTTTGACCTGATGTATTGCTGAGCTGAATTAGTAATTGATAATTTTTTGTCTGGAATTTTTGTTAAACAATTTGAGGTTCTTTAGTAACACTGTCACCAATTTGATTTGGTTTTCAGACAATAGATGTTGTCTAGTTCACCGGCTTCGATAAGCTTTGAATAATCCCATAAATTTCCTTAACTTTGTAGTTACATCCATCAGACATGATTTTTCTCTGTTTTAAAATAGAATTCCGCTTTTCTCCTGACTTTAATCCAATTTTTCTTGATATAATTCGTTTTTTTTTAAATAATGTCCGATCCATGTTTTTTTTTGTTTTTAACTGTTCTTTTCAGTCCCATTCCATAACAACCCTTGTAACGTATTCGCATCATATATTAGTTAGCCCACGACTCTTGTAAGAGTATTCAGATTGGTCAAAAGTTTAAATTCATCCAATGAATCTTCGTGTAAAGGAAACTGATGGCAATGGAAAGATGAAGCAAAAAATGGCATCCGTATTTGTTGAGAGAAACGATGACACGAAAAGTTTAGATAAAGGTTTTTAAAAAACGTAAGGGAATGGCTGGAACGAATTGTCGACGGAAATTTAGTTGCTCAATTTATAAGAAAACTGAACGCTCAAGGACTGGCATTTTGTGCCCTCTGCAATATATACTTTACAGAAGTCGTGGTTGAAAGAGTCTGGAACTGCACCTACAAATGAAGCTGCATATGGAAAAAATGAAGCCTTCTGTCAGAATATTTTTTCTGCATGTCGCCAATACATGCTGGAGCTTGAAATGAAAAAGGCTTTCATTGAGAAGGAAAATAAATGATTGCACGTTGAGCCAGCAAAATCATTGATGACAGAAAGGAAGACTAAGTAAAGAAATCTCAACTGGCATATCAAGAGGTTGTGTTCAGTGGACAAAAAGACAAGTGAATATATGTGATTATTTGTATATAGATGATGTATTTGGGTGTTTATTTTACATATTTGTTATGAAAAGAGAAGTGTAATATGTTGGCAGCAAAAAATGTATAATTATTGACTTGATTATTACATGCACATGAAATAACTTTAGTACCAATAGTATTGGCAAACAAATTCATGTGACAATAAATATTGTAAAATTATTCAAATTTTTTGTTAGTTTTTCAAATGATTATTTGTTATATATTATGGTCACAAGTAGCACCAGGAGCAGATTTTCATGCATGTAAAATGCTTCCCCTCGAGACCCCGTTGGGGGGGAGTACCCCCAAACCCCCCTTTCGCATTTTCAGTTGTTTTTTAAAGGTCAAAATCATGTCTAATCCATGTAAAACAGATGTATACAAGAGTTACACCTTTTGATTTGTTCAGTTTTTCAAATACTAATACAGTCCTACCCATTTATCACGACATCCTCGGGCCCAAGGAAATATTCTCGACATAGGCAGATGTCGAGATAAATGTTTGGGGGTGGGGTGGGGTGGACTGGAAAAAGATAAAATTTAAAATTCGTCAGCAAAGGGTGACCCGTCGTCAGCAAAGGGTGACCCGTCGTCAGTGAATAGCATTTAAACTTTGAGAAAAAAATGGAAATTTTTAGTTCATGAAGACAGAATCAGTGTGAAATACACTTGTATATTGATAAATTACATATTGGTTACCTTTTTGTAATAAAATCCAAATTAAAATATTGCATTGATCATATTCTGATAAGAAAAACATTAGGATATTCAACGTCGGCATTAGCACATGGTTGGGAAGTTGTCGTTTACATGCTTCATGTACATGTACTTCAGTTGGCCTCGATTTTGGTCAGTCTGTTCCCATCTTATTGAGGCTACCAAGGTGATGGGGCTATTCACAGGGAAGTGAAAAACTGTCAACAGTACATGTATTCTCCACAAATACTTTTGTATCCGATGTTATGACGAACATTAAAGCGACTAAACCAACCACTTGTTGCAGTGAAGTTCTCCATACTAAGTTTTTTCGATAATGCTTCATTGAACCATTTTGATGATTCCTCCACATCTTCAAATGTAGCAGACTTGCTTCTTTCTTTGGGGAGCACAGTTACCATCAACTTAGTCTTTCTTTATAGACTCAGCAGCTTTCGTCCTTCCTGAATGTGTGTTATATTTAAGTGAAAAAATTTCACAGACCTCTTTGCGAGATGTTGATCCCATAACTTCCTTAACAGCCAGATATTTAGTTTCCAGAGACTGTAAATTTATTTTGCGTTTTACAATGCTGTTGGTAGTCATCGTAAATGTAAATAAAGTTAAAAATGAAACTTTCATAGCAAAAAAACCTTGTTTTAATCACTTTCAAAGGTCTCGGAAATGTGTAATCCATATTTTCACGCAATTTTTATATATGGGATTCAGAAAATCACGTATACAGGAGTTCGCTGTGTGCATGAATTTCCTGGACGGCAAATTTAAGGGCTTGCTAGTCCTGCTTCGACCAACTGTTGATTGGGAAATTGTGTTCATCAATTGATCCTTTTAGCTGTGCAGATATTTACAATCAGAAAATTCAGTGGCTGAAAGACCCACAGATGTACATGTTGTCATTGTAAGAGTACATCTGAAGAACATGATCCACAAGCTAGGCAGCAAGATCAAAGACTTAACTAGCTGCAGAGTGGTGAGAAAATGTTGCTATGTTTTTGTTATCTGACAGCGATATCAAAAGCCTAGCGGCAAGATCAACTAATTGTTGAACAAAGTATGATTAGAAAACAAAGGATTTGTTAAAGCTGGGACCAAGGGCTTCTGTCGACATGTACATTGATCTTTTATCTCGACATCGACATAAGCATAACAATTTGATAATAATAGTAGACCAAGGGACTGGGACTTTGCTTTTTGTCGACATAGGCGGCTTGTTGATATAAGCGATGTCGATATAAATGGGTAGGACTGTACTAATAATAATGAGGACTTTGTATAGCGCCTAATCTTTAGAAGCTCTAAGCGCATTACAACATCTATTATGATATGACTACAACAACAAAAAAACCACTATGAAATTAGACAACATAAAAAATGTTGAAAAAATTTAAGGTTGGAAACATTATTAGGGCTTTAAGTTTGTTCATGCAGTCAAACATGGTAAGTTGTAAGAGCTAGTGCTCTTGAAAGTGGTCACTGTGTCTTTATGTCTAAGTTCAATGGGCAATTCATTCCATGTTGCTGGACTCTGGTATGCAAAACTACGTTGCCCATATGATTTCATTTTCATAGTGAGAATAGTGAGTATATGAGGAGAATCTTAAGTATCTTGCTGGTGTATACACATGGATGTGGTCAGATACATGTATGTTTTACTGGAGTCCATCAGTGAAACGTAGCACACAGAGCAAAATTTGTTTAATTCTGGATCACGTCATAAATGATACAGAATTGTTAAACATTCTCCTAAAATGCAGCAAATTGCCAATAAAACAACTGGCTTCACGAGCTGCCATACATTTCAGTTCTTTCCAGTTGATGATAATTTGATGTTTAAACATACCAATGCTGATATTTGATCCAAAAGCAGTCCATTCGTGTCATAATTCTTTCCTCTTTCATAAGGTTCATACATAGTTTCAAAATAATCCAACTTGTGTCCGCTGCACCTATAGCAAGTGTTATTAGTACCATACATAGACCAATAAATGCCCGATGTATGCGGTTAGCATATATAAACGTGGGAATAGTCTCTTGTTACCGGTATATATAAATGAGTGATCAATTTGCTTTGCATTTTTAAAATTTATAAAATTTTAACGATGCCAAAGCGAAAATCATATATGGCCAACTTTAAATTATCATGCCAGCTGGTTGACAACGTCGTGCAACATACATAGAGGCATGTAATTGGGTTCTTCATGGATGGGAGAAAGTGAAAATTACGACAATCATCAATGGCTTCAGAAAGTGTGGGATAATTCCCGAATTGGCTAGCTATATCAGTTCTTCGGACGACGACGCAGCTGCATCCGATACCACTGACGCCAATGTGGATCGATTAGCATCAGTTATGGAGTTATTCCACCACGACGACAGTGAATTTGATTTCAGTGGATTTAAAGCCAAAATTGATGACGATGAAAATGAAGATGAATAGAACAATATGGTACATTGATTTTTGATCAAGTCAAACACTATTAGTAACAGTTTATTATATTGTGTTTAATAAAAAAAATTAAATATATGGTATAACTGATTTTTATATTTAAGTCCAATATTGAACAAATTCTCGTCTTGTTCTCGAACTATTTAGTCTTATCTTGTTTTCGAATGCACCCACCAAAGATACTAAAAATTTAAGTATCTTTGAACCCAACCGGATGTATAGGTAATATAGCTGCAGTAGTTTTTGCTGTGATAATTTATAACAATAAACAAAGCTATTTAAACATACTATATTATATAAATTTAAAACATTTACTCCGACTAAACTTAGATCTGCAATAATTACGGTATACAAAACATTGAATGAAAGGATTTTAAATTTGAATTTGAAGTGGCCTGCATTGGATTGGTACATGTGATAATTACTGAACACTTACCCAATTGTTATTTTTACAACTAGGAATGAAAATCATGAAACGTGAATATCGACCACAATAATCATCCTTTAATATCACACACTGTACCGTTTGTTCTTGTTCAAAAATACTTAGATAAGACGCCCATGAATATAGGACGCACCCTGGGTGCGGGGTACGTAAATCTTTGTATAAGATGTGTCTTATATACGCCAAAATACGGTAGTCCTGTTAGGGACTTCTTGTGGATGATGTCCAGTTTATAAGGCACTCAGATTGTCACAGAATTAGGCGAAAAAGAATTTATTTCTTCTTGGATACAAACTAATTTCACTATTTTTGTTTAGTCGTTCATGTGTTACCTGGGATGAATAAGTGTTTTTCAAGGTAAGCGACGTGTAGCGACTTACATGTATGTACCTGGCTGGAAAGCTCTTGAAGTCAGGAACATTATAATCACGGGGTACACGGGAATTTTGCCCTGAATTCTGCTCACCTATTTGGGGACATATAAGGCAGAAAATTTCTAAAAAGATTAGGAGTCAAAAGTATCTTGTCAAAGGAGAGATAGCTCGTCATTTTCTTTCTCCAGCCAAAGGGTTGATTTTGCTGTGATTGTGCTGTTTGATTGTGCCATTTGATTGTGCGATCAAATCGAGGTGTCTGTCAGTCTGTCAGACTGTCTGTCCGTCTACATTTGTATCTGGCGTGAACAGGAGGTCATGATGTCTGAGGATATCTGTCGAGATGTGTAAATATCCGGAACTATCTAGAAGTCTAAATGTCCGAGTGTCCGGAGCTGTCTAGAGGTGTAAACGTCCGGGGTAGCATCTAAAAGTTTGGGACCGGTGGTTCTAATTGGTGCTGTATGCTGTCTGTACGTTAGTGTGATGTATGACTGTAGTGGATCCGTGAAGATCAAGCGGCTGATAAAAGTATTGGGTCAACCCTAGGTATTCGGAGAAGCTGTGCGGCGATTCAACAGTTGGTGAATTGTACGGTTGTACAGGGTCGAGACGCATATGTGTGTTTCAATTGTGGTTACAGTTGAATGCATTGATATATTTACATGGAGTTACTTTGAATCTCGGTTTGTATTCCAAGGAATTACATGAATCTCAAGAACAGTTAGAAACTTGACTTAACACGCATAGATGTTTGTACTTGTTATCACTATTCATACGTGCGATAATATAATTTTTGTAAAGGTTTCCTTTTATTTGAAACATTTGTGCAGTTCAGGAAGTTCCTTGGATCTGTGTTCATTTTGAATTAATATTTAATTTTATTTTCAAATTGTGAATGGTTGTGAAGTGTGATTGTGGGTTGAACATATGAGTTATTGTGTTGATACATCATTATTTTTCATTAATAATTTATTTCATAAATTTACATCATCTTTCACATATTGTGTTTGAGTTGTTCATTTGATCCACCATCCACTCGGTAACAATTCTGTTACACAGATGGATCAGTCTAATGCACACAGCATTGTTAGGCACTTTCTGCTTATGATGTTCAGTTATACAGGCACTCTCATGGACCAATCTGTTATACATTTTGTTACTAGAAATTTCCAGGGTACAATGTTCACCTTGTTGCCTCAGTTTCCAAGCAATATCTCTGCTCATCCTCAAACCTTTGTGGCCATAATGGAGCCTTTACTTAGTGACAGTATGAAAGTAATGGGATCTTCTCTGGAATACAAAGTGCCCTATTATATTCTCGTTAAGAGACAGTAACTTGGAATAATAGTAAATTCAAACACAGAAACCTTGGCTTATAGCTATGTTACTGTGATTCAACAAAAGGCTGTTGGTACATCATTACAATTCAGGCCATTGGTGCATTAATACATTAGACAATACAGGCTATTACAGGCACATCAACATGTTTCAGCATCGGAGATTAAGGTTGAGTGAAAACTTTATTCAGTATGACACTGTTTTATGATGAATAATTGGAGTAAAGTTTTATACAATCTATCAGAGATTGAAAAAGTTAAAAATGAAGGTAATTTATACAGAGAGTGAAAAACTTCATTTGTAAAATCTTGTGGAAAAAGTTTCCCAATTCAATTATTAACCAAGTTCAATCACTTACCCCTCCCACTGTTGATCTCCAACCCTTAATTTGTCATAGATTTCTCAGTAACTCATTCCCAATGTTTATGCTGTGGTCTGTGCAGTTGCTGTGTGCATGTTATCAAATGAGAGGTATATAGCATTTGCTGATATTTTAATTAAAATATATTTGGGCACAGGCGAAAGAAAGGTTACAGGTAAGTATCTCAAGTTAAAAAATATATGTGTAATTTTTAGATTTCATATACTTGAATAGATATTAATCATCTGCTTATATTTTATCTTTGATATAGCATGGACGAATAAAGGTCAAGACAACAGCTGAGCAGCAAGAGACAAAAAGAAAAGAAAGAGAAAAAAAGCTAATGCTTTATAATGCTGCAACAGGAAAGATTTTTGACAAGGTATGGCTTATAAGTATACATGGAGAAAGATTTTTTACAAGGTATTGCATATAAGTATCAAGGGAAAAAGATTTTTGACAATGTATGGCATATAAGTACAAAGGGAAAAATATTTGTGTTATGGTGTGGCATATAAGTATAAAGGGAACATGATTTTTTACAAGGTATGGCATATAAGTACAAAGGGAAAAATATTTGTGTTACGGTGTGGCATTTAAGTATAAATGGAACATGATTTTTGTAAAGGTATTGCATATAAACACAAAAATAATTTATTTTGGTGAAGGCATTGGATAAAAATACAAAATGGAATAAAATATCTTTGCATCCCAATAGAACCTTTATACTTTCTGGGTGAACAAATGGTGTTATTTCCTATTTACTTTGTTTATAATTGTTTTTGAATATTTTTGGACTTATTTTGAGTGGTATGCATGCTGTAATGTACTGGGGCCTCTTAATGTTTATGTGTTTGGACCTTTGGAATCTATAATAAGGTCATTTTTGTAAATAAACCGAGAACAGTAATCTGAGATGAATGTCCAGTTTCTATGGATAATCTGCTACATTTTGCATTTTGGCAATCATTTAAAAAATTGTTTGATGGAAATAGATAATTTGAACAATCTTGCAAACAAGGGCAACTTTTATAGGTAATGTCATTGATTGTCACACCAATTAACAATATTACTCATCAACATAGGTTTCTGTGGTGATGTTTCAAGCTCATGTGTGCATGTTAGACTGTTTACAAAAGTTGCTCAGCTGTTTCTGTGGAGGTCACATTTTTGTGACAGTTATATAGCTAGTTATATATCCTAATTAATGTGTCAGGTCTGTAATGTTATTTATTATTGAAGAATAACCATAGAAGGCGTTATGTAGAAATTTATTCTATACAATACATCTATACAGCTTGGAAGGGGAGTAATGTCTGCCCTGAGAATATATTTCCCATGGAACTTAAACCCTAGTGAATCTATAACACAAACCAGCTGTTGGTGTGTATCAGTTCTAGTCCAGTGTGAGATATCAGATTACATTTACTGTCAGGTAATATTTCAAAGCTAATTAGAGTAAGGCTTACACTACATCTCCCCATCTGACAAGTTTACCATTATTACGAAACTTGATCTGATGACCGCATTTCTAAACAAGCTCCATTAGTTTATTTTGTTTTCTACAAGTTCAGTCTCTCAGGTGGTTTTGATAACCTTCCCGAACGTGTGAAATATCCTTTTTGAGTGGATGGCATTGCTTTGCTTTCATCTGAGTCAGTCAATGTATCAGGGTTTGAAGCAGTCACTCTGAGAGGCTCTGATTTTGTGGTAGGCATTGGAATTAAATTTCTCCTATTGCGCCGTATCTCTCTCTCTCCCTCGTCAGTTACTACCATGTATGAACGAGGTGCAGATGCCTGAGATTTAATTATCCCTGATGAAAATTGATCTTTAATCCATACTTTATTCCCTACCTGAAGTTTTTTCATATTTCGGGCGCGGTGTCGGCGATCATAATTTCTCTTTTGAGTTTTCTTTTGAAAGTTTTCCGATTTCTTCAGTTTTATTAAATCTGGCCATTTCGGCTCCAAGTTGTTTGGTGCCATTGGCAAAGTAGTTTGTAATTTTCTTCCCATCAATAATTCGGCAGGGCTATATACATTTGGTAATGGTGTTGCGCGATATGTCAAAAGAGCTATGTAAGGGTCGTTTGCTTTTTTAAGCATTCTTTTAATTGTTTGAACAGCTCTTTCGGCTAGACCATTGCTCTGTGGATATTTCGGACTACTTGTAATATGCCTGAATCCATAACTTTTCGCAAAATCTTTGAGTATTGCGGATGTATATTGCGGCCCATTATCTGAAACTAATACTTCTGGTATACCATGTCGCACAACTATTGATTTGAGATGATTGACAATTGCTTTAGAACCTGTGCCTTGCAATTTTGCTATTTCAATGTATCGTGAGAAATAATCAATCACCAAGAGACATGTTTGACCATTCAGTTCAAACAAGTCTGAAGCGACTCTTTGCCAAGGTCGACTTGGAAATTCATTTGGTATCATTGGTTCAGCTTGATCTCTTGAGTTTTCTACGCAATTTTGGCAAGATTTCACCAAGTGTTCTAGTTGAGTACTTAGTCCTTTCCACCAAACTGACGTTTTTGCGCGTTCTCGGCATTTCACTATGCCTTGGTGACCATTGTGAACTCTCTCAAGGATTTCTTTTTGAAGTGATTCTGGTACTACCAGGCGTGTACCTTTCATTAAAAAGACCATTTTGAATTGTAAATTCACCTCTATCTGCCCAGTATGATTGTAGTTTTCCGTCCATAGCGGATTTCTCTGGCCACCCCGTTTCACAGAATTGGACAAGTTGTCTGCAAATCGAATCATTTCGATATTCAGACTTTATTTGTTCAAGTTGAGTATTTGATGCAGGCAAATTACTAACTATGTAGTCAACGTAGGCGTTAGTTTCAGCCTGAAAGTCTCTGTCACTCTCAGAGTAATAAGTTAAATGGTGCTCTGGACAGAGCATCAGCAGTTAATAGATTCTTGCCAGCAACATGAACTATGTAAAAGTTGAATCTCATCAAACGCATTCTAAAGCGTTGAATTCTAGAGGGTAAATCTCCCAAGATTTTTGTGCTCATTAGTGGTACTAATGGCTTATGGTCAGTTTCAAGTTTGAATTGTGACCCAATTAAATAGCTACTAAAGCGTTCACAAGCCCAAGTGATTGCAAGGGCCTCTTTTTCTATTTGAGCATAGCGTTGCTCAGTTTCTGACATACCTCGTGACGCGAACGCCACCGGTCTCAAAGTGCTACCATACTGCTGCCGTAGCACAGCACCTAGTCCAAATGAAGATGCATCTGCAGATACAACTATTTTTCTGTTTGGATCATAATGTGCTAAAGTAGGTGAAGATATAATTTTTTGCTTGATATCTCTAAAAGCTTGTTCTTGATCTGGACCCCAAGTCCATGAGTTTTTACCTTTCAAAAGCTCACGTAATGGTTTTGATTTTTCTGCCAAATTTGGACTAAATTTGCCAAGCTGATTTGCCATACCGAGAAATCGTCGTATCTCTGTTATGCATTTCGGTGTTTCCATTTCAGTTATAGCTTTAACTTTTTCTGGATCGGGTTGGCAACCATTTTCGTCAACAATATGCCCAAGAAACCTTATGGATGGTCTCGAAAATTCACACTTTTCAGCGTTCAAAGTGACGCCGGCCTTTTGAATTGATTTCATGACCATTTCTAGTCTTTCGTCATGCATTTTCTGCATTTCCCCAAAAACAAGAACATCGTCCATGTGACAGAGTGTTCCGTCAAGTCGTTCCAGAGTTTCTGACATCCTTTTTTGAAAATATTCAGGCGCAGAACTGATCCCAAATGGAAGGCGATTAAAATAAAACCTACCAAAAGGAGTAATGAAAGTTGTAAGGCGGCGTGATTCTTCTGACAGGTTTATCTGCCAAAAGCCCGAGTTTGCATCAAGTTTGGTGAAAAACTTTGAACCTGCTAGTTTTGCAAGGGATTCTTCAACTGATGGTAGTGGGTGGTTTTCTCTTTTAACCGATTCATTCAGTTTAGTTAGATCCACGCAAATTCTTACCTTACCGTTTGGTTTTGGAACAACAACCATTGCAGTGCACCACTCAGTGGGCTCATCTACTTTTGAAATAACCCCCATTTGTTCCATTCTAACCAACTCCTCTTGAACTTTATTCAATAAAGGGATAGGAACCTTTCTTGGGGTAGATAAGGCATAAGGTCTGGCATTTTTATCCAGAGTTATGTTATAGAACCATTTTGTTTTCCCTAGACCTTTAAACAAATTTGGATATTTCTCGCTATAGTCCCTATCTAAATTTATGGACTTATCCTGAATTTTGCTTGCATTTTGTGAGTTTAAATCTGAGGCATTTACGGAGGATATATTTACCTGTTCAATAATCTTAAGAGCCTGAATTGCGGGCCTACCCAAGAGTGCCTGATTCAGTCCCTTCACAACAAATATGTCTTGTACACTGAATGCATTGTTTGACTCCAGTCCACAGGTAAATTTTCCCAGCACTTTAAGTTCAGAGTTTCCAGGTCCATACAGTTTTCGATCAGACTTTGAAAGTTTTTGTTCTCTGATTTTTCTTAAATCCTTCTCAGGAATTACAGTCACATCAGCTCCAGTATCAATCTTGAATAAAAGTGTAGTGTTGTTCAATCTCACTCGCGTCATCCATGGTTGTCCCTTCTTTGTGCTAACAGTCCCTAGAAATCCAGATTCCGCTCTCGATTCTATTGTGCGAACTGTTGATTTTAACAGACAGCATTTTGCATAGTGTCCTCTTTTCTTACATTTATGGCATTCTGCTTCTTTTGCAGGACATTGGTCTCGAGAATGATTTCCTTTCTTTCCACATCTCATGCATCCTTTTCTGCTGACATTATTTTGTTGAGCATTTCAAATTTATTTTTCTGTTTCCAATATTTCAGTGAAGACGATTTTACTGCATCCATTTCAGTCATTCGTTCTCCACTTGCTCGTATCGTTGTTTGCTGCTTTTTCACAGTCTCATTTTGTCGAGCTTGACTAACGGCAGATTCTAGAGTTAGATTCGCATCTGACTGCAATTTTTCTGACAGTTTTGAATCTCGCAGTCCAACTACAAGTCGATCTCTGATCATTTCATCATGTAGTGACCCGAAATTACAATTTTCTGCTAACACATAGATAGCAGTAACAAAACTGTCTACTAATTCTCCCAATTCCTGTTTTCTTTGATTAAATTTGGCTCTTTCAAATATTACATTCCTCTTTGGAATGAAATATCTCATGAATTTATCTGTCACAGGCTTCCACTTATTTTGATCTTCCTCTGTCAGGTTGAACGAAGACAAAATGTCATCAGCCTCACTTCCCATGGAATATATCAAGGTATTCACTTGTATTTCTTCCTCTTTTTCACTAAGTCCAGATGCTTGACGAAAGCGTTCAAAACGCTGAAACCACTTTTCCCAAGTTTCAGGTCTCGAAAAGTCAAATTTGTCCGGATTTGTAAATTGAAATGAAGTCATCTTCAACTCTGATAATTTCAATCCTGTGTTTTTACCGCTGCCACCATGTAATGTTATTTATTATTGAAGAATAACCATAGAAGGCGTTATGTAGAATTTTATTCTATACAATACATCTATACAGCTTGGAAGGGGAGTAAAGTCTGCCCTGAGAATATATTTCCCATGGAACTTAAACCCTAGTGAATCTATAACACAAACCAGCTGTTGGTGTGTATCAGTTCTAGTCTAGTGTGAGATATCTGATTACATTTACTGTCAGGTAATATTTCAAAGCTAATTAGAGTAAGGCTTACACTACAAGGTCTTCGTAGCATATGTGCAATATGTAACAATTGAAGATTGCTGATTTCATTCAGGTCTATCATTATAGGATGAAATCTTGGTAAACATCATTTGAAGGTGTTTTGCATACAACATTGGGTATCTTATCTTCAAGGTCTGTCACAGCTTAATAATTTATGTCTTTGTCACACCTTTAATTTTGCTCTTCAAGTTTTAAAGCCATTAGAAATTAAGGCATGAAACTGAGTATAACTGTACAACATGGGGGTGATGGCTATCTTCAAGGTCAAGGTCATGACTCATTATTTAATGTTTCCGTCACACTTTCTTGTATGCTATATAACTTTAAAACCATTTTAGATTAATGGATTAAACTTTGCATACATGTTTATCATCACTAGAATGTGTGTCATGTATCACATTGTGGGTAGATACGATCATCAAGGGTCAATACTTTATGTTTCAGTTACAATTGCCGTTCTGTATAGCTTTAAAGTTATTTTTTAAATAATGAAGCATAATATACATATGTGTAGTCATAAGCAGCCATATTGTGTTATTGTATGTCTTCTATGACACTGTCATGGTTTTATATATTAAATTTGTTTGTCTCACTTTCCTTTCCTCTTATGAATTTAGTGCCATTTGAAATGAAGGGATGAAACTTGATATAACTATCATGATTTATAGATGGGTCTTTATTTGAGGTCAAGGTCACATGCCAATAGTATAGGTTTCAGTCACATTAGTTTTTTGCGTTTAAACTTAAGATCAGTTCGAGATAAATGATTGAAGCTTATTACTAGGAAATTGTTACATTTTCAGGGCTTATCCTCAACTTAAATATCGCATGTCATTATTTCTAGGATTCTTTTGTTTCTGCTTCCTATCATGTACAGGGAAGAACCATGGTAGACTCTGCTTGTATCTCTTCTGTTACCATGATGGTTTTATAATCAAAGATCATGATTATGAACATGCTACCAGGAGAACATTGGGAGAAGAGTAGGTTTGTTTCTGACCAGGTTTTGGCAAATATTGGTGGACATTTGCTAAAGAATCGAACTGATGATGAGTAAAATTTATTGCATTTTTGCCAGAACTTTTGGAGGTTGCAGACCTTTTTAGGCTGTTATAAAATTGCTTTGTGGATGTTTTGGTTGCTTCCTCAAAACATTTGTATTGCCATGCAGATTACCAAGGTAATCAGAGTGGTCATACAGATTACCAAGGTAATCAGAGTGGTCATACAGATTACCAAGGTAATCAGAGTGGTCATACAGATTACCAAGGTAATCAGAGTGGTCATGCAGTCAGTTCACCTCCTTAGTCTGCTTCATATTTCGTATATTTTCTTATATGTCTTGGGTAAGAAGCATGGCACTCGCAAGTTTTGTATCTCGCATAGCGTTCAGTTTTTTAAAGCAACAGTAGATTGCTAGTTTTTATCACTGGTTATTTTTTACTGGCTGTTTCAGAAAGACCTTGTATATATTAGGTATTTTTAAAGGAAATTTAATTCCCTTTATTTTGGTGTATGATTTATGGTTGTAATTTTTGTTTTAGATTACACAGCTTGGCCTAACTTTAGATGTGTATCTAGAAAAATACTGCTAACTCTGCTTGTTCATTTTCACTGCCTTGAATTCAGAGGTAAATTGTGAAAAAGAACCTACAATTTGTTTTGCATTTAATATATTTTTTAAATTATTCATTGAATTTTCAGAAACTGGTATTGTTTAGTCTTGCCTAATATGTTTTCCACATTTTAATAACTGTTAAAAATAGTGTACTTGATAATAATTCTGGCTGATTGTTTTAGTACATGGGAGCAGTCATTTTGGTTAGGTGTATGCTTAGATAATGAACAGTTTCAACAAGTATAATATTCAAAGAAATATAAGCCACAGTACTTGAAAGTAACATAGAGGTATGCCAACATTCTTTCCCTTATACATGTTGCAAATGATACCAAATTCACCTTACAACTGTCACTCTCTCAGAAGTTCATAAGCTATGTACCCCATGTGTCTTTGTAAATGACAAATCATCCGCAGTATCCATTTTGATACTGTATATAAATTTTATGAAAATATATTGTGATATATTGTTGCTTATTATTCGTTAATTCACACTGGGAACACAGTATTAAACACTCTCACAGGAGTAATCCTCAACAACTCCAGCTCACATATGCAGTGAATTTTACTATCAGACCTTGCTAAATAGATAGAAATCTATTGACTGTCAGGATAATTTTCAATGTAGAATTTCATGTCCTGGGTGTCCATGAGATTGACTTCATTACATGTACAGTACATAGATGGATTAGGTAGAAAGTAGATTTTAGGGCACCAAGTAATCTCAGCTAAGAAAAATAACTTCTCATCTCATCAATACCACATAAATTTGGTATGTGCCATGGAACATTTTACAACTTACCATCTCTGGGTTGATTAGATGCAGATTCACACTATAAAAATATCTCCTAAGGCTCAGGATTTTTTTTCTCTGGGATGTATGAGTTGCTTGCCCTTGTGCTCATTGGATTAAACACAGTAGACTTCTCCACAACACTGCTTATGGTTTTATTAAAGATGCACAATTACCTAATGCAATCTTGATACTAAAAAATGGGTTAAAATCATGAAAATATTATTATAATACCTGACTTCTTAGATAAACATTTACTAGGATACAATGCTTGTTACTTGATAAATTGCAGATCCTTTTCAGTGAGCTATCACATACGGGAAAAATTAAGACAAAGAAAGTAAAAGATTGTATGCTTTTTATGCTTGCCTCAGAACACCAGATACCATTTAGATATGTGTGCATTATAGCAATATAAAATGCTTTATCATTCATTTTTAAAGTGTTGAAAAAATACATACAAATGTAAAGTAAAATATTTTATTGTCAAATAGCTGTACACAATAGTAAAATGCTGAGGTGAATCTTAATCATATTTTTTTAGTTGTTTAAATTAATTTGTTTTGGAACTGCAAAATCCATGAAAATTAGTACCACATGAAAATGAGTGATACAACAGTAATAGGTTTTTTGGTTCATAAAATAATAGGTTTGCTAGTTCACATAAAGGCTGTAATTTATTTATTGTATGATTCATTGCGAACCATTAAATTAAACTTTATTGCTTCACATAGACATGAAAAAAGGTAATGCAGTATAATGAACCACAGTAAATCACAAGATGTCATGTCAGGAATGATATAGCAGTGTTTTCCATTTGCAGAGAAAGAATAAGGAGTTTGATGAAGATATGTTGACGTTGACAGGCGAAGTGCTGTCCCAGAATTCAGACTTGTATACTCTGTGGAATATTCGCAAAGAAACATTTCTGCATATGAAGGAAATCAAGTATGTTGATGTAAATCAGCACATTGCAGTTCATTCATAAATATCATTCTAGTCATCAGTGAACTGTGCATATTAGGTTGTTGTTAATATTATCATTCTAGTCATCAGATTTATCCTGCACAGACAGAAAAGAGAACTTTATACTTTCTCATACATTTTTTTCTTCTCAAGATAATGTGCAATGATTTCATTGCAAAATGGAAAATTTCAAAAAGTTATTTTTTTAGTAGAATTAGATACCTTGCCATCATTTACACAAATTTGAAATAATGATACAAGTTGGCAGTTACTGTAAGACAAAAAGCCATGGATGATAGAACATACCTCCTCCATTTCTTTCTTGTGTATTTAGTCACATGTAACTATCATCTTGAAGGTCAAGTCCTTGTTAAATGACCAGCTCTGTGACTTTATTATGCACAGATTTCAGTATGTTCTTTTTTACTGCAGAGCTAAAGAGGAAATGGAGAAGATATGTAATGATGAGCTTTATTTCCTGGAGTCGTGTCTAAAAAGGAACCCTAAATCATATGGGACCTGGCACCATCGCTGTTTTGTACTGGACAACATGGCAAATCCTGACTGGAAACGGGAACTGCAACTCTGCAACCTCTTCCTAGAGTACGATGAAAGAAATTGTAAGTGAAAAAATGTCAGATGTGTTGATTAAATTTTTTTGGCTTTAGTGGTTTGAGTCCATCATGTCTTTACATGGTATCCATTCTCTTTTACTGAAAATATTTTCTATTACTAATAATAGTAACAGACTGCATGGTCTTACTAAAATTAGTAATAAAATAATGAACCATGTGCCTTTCAATGTGAAGTTCATGTTAAAGGAGGCGGCTCAAATTTAGGTAAAGATGTAATAATGTTATCCTCCTTTAATATCAATGCACTGATGATAACACTTGAAATAATAATAGCAAATACGTTTAAAAAGAAACCACCATTGTAATTTCTCAAAAACTATTTTCAGATGTTAACCCTTTTCCTCACAGAATGTAATGTTTTTTTAGGCAGTTGATATACATGTACTAAAATTACACAGTGCAGTGCATTATAAATAGAATTAAATTGTTTCTTATTTAACTCCATACACATAAGCCTGCCTATTGACTGTTATATCAGTGTACCATATGTTATGTTCCACATCAATTTTAACCAATTTACATTTTTTTGTAGACATTTATTATGTTTAGAAATATTTAAGAGTAAAATCTGATCATTATAGCTGTATAATTAGTTTTCACAATTAAATTTTTAATGTGCTTTAAAATCTTCAGTGAATGCGTTCATTGTTAAGCAAGTGAAGCCATGTGATTAACCATCGCTGAAATTTCTCATCAAAATTTACCAAGTTTTTCTCTGCATCTGCATCACTAAATCATCGGCATTTAATACATTATTAACAAAGCCTCATTGTTGCCTACATCACTATCATCATTGGCATTTAATACATTATTAACAAAGCCTCATTGTTGCCTACATCACTATCAGAACCTTTACCTAAGTTATTGAAGCTTTCATAGTAGAGATTCTAATCGTGCAAATGCAAGAAAAGTACTGAATGAAATCTTCAGCCTTCATTTTGGAGAGTGGAGAATCTGACTCCATTACTTTTAATAGCAGAATAGTACTAGAGTTTAAATGATGACCACATGATCTGATGTAATGGTCATTTTGACCTAATAGGGGATTTTCCATGATGCTGGTATTACGAAAACCAGCTCTAAATGGCTATGTTCACAGCTGTTATCTAAGGGCACTTTTATGAGAATGGTGTAGAGGTGTCCAAAAGCGTTAAATGAAAATCGGGTAAAGGCAGCCTAAAGGGCTTACATGAAGAAGAGGGTTAATTGGAACTCTCAAGACAGGTTTACTGTAATGTTATTTGTAAGTTTGTTGCTGGTTAGTATCACAAGTGTAAAGACTATTAAAACAATGAATATGTGAACAAAATAGTATCTCCCTCACACCCCACACAACCATATCAGAGACACATCCACACCTTTAGGTACCAATAAAAATGTCATTTTTCAAAGCCATCAAAAATAATATATGGAAATGAATTCATTTTACAACTGACTCTCCAAAAAAAAGAATTAGTCACTAGTCTCCCACCCAGTGTTGTTACATTTTGTTGTAAACGAAGAGGGAATACAAATGTCTCTTTGAATGTGAACTTTCATAATTAAAATTGTAGAAAGTAATTTTTGAATAGATACCAAATGTTTTGTACTGTGTTGGGGACTCTCTTTATTGCTTTAAGGGACGTAAGGGACTTGACAATATTTTTAGCTGTCAATGTTATGTTACGAAGTCATGAATTTAAATTGCTCCTGTTATTTGACAAAATACTTTGATGTTACGACATAAACCTTGGAGTATAGAACTTCATTTTGATGCTCATATTTATATGTATAATTAAGATGTTATCTTGTTGTTGTTGTAGGGTTTAACGCCATTTTTCAGCACACGGTAGGCTATGGATGGTGGAGGAAGAACCCTTGAAAGAAGCACTGACCCATGAGAAGCTACTTGCAAACTTTCTCACATACCCACATTTGCTGAATCTGATACTTGAACCCATGTAATGGAGAGCGCTTTAGATCAATTGGCCACTCTGGGCCCCAATATTATCTTGTATCAGGTCTTTCTGTGTGATGGTGAAATAAAATCTAGTGTTAGATTATTATCTGCACATAATCATCTCTGATACTATACATACATACTTTACTTTTCCATGGATTCTGTATATTTCTGCCAATTATTTTCAGTCCACTGTTGGGATTACAGAAGACTTGTGGTGAAGCGGTCAAAAGTTCCCATTGAAGAGGAGTTAGAGTTCACCACCAACAAAATTCATAATAATTTCTCAAACTTCTCATCCTGGCATTACAGAAGTAAACTGTTGCCCCTCGTTTATCCAGACCCAACAAACCCAGTGGGTGTTAAGGAAGAAATCCTTCTAAAAGGTATAGTATCTTGACTCAGTTTTGAATGTTTCTGTTAATTTAATGCAGCACAAAATATGTAACAATTTGACAGTTCCACAAAATAGAAAATAGAAAACACTACATTCTTCCTAAGTATTTTCTAAGATTCTGATATTTCATCAATCATCCAAAAACCCAAAATCTTTATGGGTTATTCCAGAGGTAAAGATTGAGGTGTAGTACATTGGAAGGCATCTACTTGAATTATGTATATCTGTTGGGAGTAGTCCAAACTGTTTTATATGTATGATGTTGACCAACCATATGTTGGGTCTATGTTGTTTGTTTTACTGATTGCTTCTTACAAACTGCATATCCTAATATCGGTTGGAACATTATGCTGTGGTAGATCTGGGTCTGTGCAGTTTAAAATTGGACTCAACTTATAAGCAAGTTTATATGGCAGTTGATATCTACAGGACAGCACTTGCTGTAATAGAATGTCTGGCTGTTTTTATGACAGCACGTGCTGTAATAGAATGTCTGGCTGTTTTTAGGACAGCACTTGCTGTAACAGAATGTCTGGCTGCTTTTAGGACAGCACTTGCTCTAACAGAATGTCTGGCTGCTTTTATAATGACTTTGTAGCTATTTGTTAAACATTCAAGGGATACATTAACAAAATTTTAATATATCCATTAAAAAAATCTATATTTTGAAGCAATCATATTATAAGCATTTGTTACTGGAGTTTGATAAAAAGAAATTTGAAAAAAAAATAAAACTGATAGATGTTACTGTATTTTTAATAAATCTTGCATAGTGCCTTTCAGATTGTGGAATGTTAATATTTTGCAGCATGAGTTCAAGGAATATTTCCTGAGGGTTTCATGATCTTATGTTTTTTCATTATTACAGAGTTTGAAGCAGTACAGAATGCATTCTTTACTGACCCTGATGACCAGAGTGCATGGTTTTATCACAGATGGCTTTTGGGAAGAGGTTAGTTCAGTTGTGTTTTTTTTTGTGTGTACAGATGTGTTTCTGGATATAAGTGTAAATGTGTCTTCTTTGAAGATAATCTGCCTAAAATATCTTAATCATTTAAAAGTCGGGTTCATCTGCAAACAGCATAGACCCTGATGTGCCATCACATAATGTGCTGGCAGATCAGATTCTATGTTGTTTGTTGTACTCTTTACTCGTAACAAAATGCATTGACCAAGATCTTCTGGTGTATGATGTGAATGCAGATTGAGTATGTGCAGTTTGTATGTAGAACAAACTTATAAACAGGTATATATGGTAAGTGATTCACTCATTCAACACTATTTCATTCAGGTATATATGGTAAGTGATTCACTCATTCAACACTATTTCATTCAGGTATATATGGTAAGTGATTCACTCATTCAACACTATTTCATTCAGGTATATATGGTAAGTGATTCACTCATTCAACACTATTTCATTCAGGTATATATGGTAAGTGATTCACTCATTCAACACTATTTCATTCAGGTGGTCACTGTTTATTGATGCATTTTTCATTTGAATTTCATGTTTTCTATTAGTTTGATCAAGGACATTTGATTATGTATCAACATCGTTTTGTTCTAACATCCATTCGACCAACTTTGATTTGAGGGTTTATCTTAACAAGACCTTGGATAAAGTTTGATAATGATCACTTTCATTTGATAGAGTAAATGCCATTCTTTGTTTTAAATGCTGTATTTTCCCGCCTATAAATCGATACTTTTTTACTTGAAAGTCAGGTCTTTGTCCATGTTGTAGGTTAGCAGTTGATGCTTGTATTTGATAGTTATGGGCTTATTAAACTTTCACAAAACTAATTTTTAACAATAACTTAGATAATTTTAAACATATTTTGAGCACGTTTAGGATTTTAAAATATTTGGATACTGATTCTCATAACTGATGTTAGGATTTTAAAATATTATGATACTGATGCTCAGAACTGAGGTTAGGATTTTAACATAATTGGATACTGATACTCAAAACTGAGGTTAGGATTTTAACATAATGATACTGATACTCAAAACTGAGGTTAGGATTTTAACATATTAGGATACTGATACTCAAAACTGAGGTTAGATTTTAACATATTAGGATAATGATGCTCACAACTGAGGTTAAGATTTTAACATATTAGGATACTGATACTCAAAACTGAGGTTAGGATTTTAACAGTAAGATACTGATGCTCACAACTGAGGTTAGAATTTTAACATATTAGGATGCTGATACTCAAAACTGAGGTTGCTGCAACCTGAGTCTCTTACAAGTTGAATATAAGGCTTCAGTCAAGAGTCTCCATGACATGTTAGGTTTAATGCAGATTTGCAAATTGGAAGCTAGTTAAGCTTGTCTGCAAGATAAAAACTCATTATGATGTGGGTCATATCTGTTTCAAGATTAAGTATATTTTTACATTTATGTATCTCAGATTAGTCCGTATTACAACACTGCATTTGCTTTTTTGTTGCCTCCTTTGTAACTGTTCAACAAAGGAGGAGACATAGTATTTCTCACTGTCCATCCAATCATCCTTGCATTCTTCCATCTATCTTTTCAGAAATTGGTACACTTATACATCATCATAAGTGTGTCACAAATCTCACATTGGGAGTCCTGCTTTTGTTTTCCATGTCATAGACACATATTTTAAGTTTTCTGTCACTTTTATCTTTTTGCTCTGAACTTTTAAAGCCATTATAGTTTCTGGAACAAATCTTTGTACATGTATGCCGCATCATTAGAAGTTATATTGTGTATCTTTCATTTTGGAGTGTGTCCAATTTTAAAGCTATTTCAGGTAAGTTTCGAAACTTGATTTATTTATACGTCATTATTGAAGGATGTGAGGTGTATGATATTTGGAGTTGCTATTTTGAGTGTTTCAAGTTTGCCATTGCATTTTCCATTCTGCTTAACAGTGATTTGAGATTAAGGAATGAATTTTAGAGGGTGTGTAATTTGTCAGTTTCAAAGGTGAAGGTTAGTAGTCCATTATTTAACTCTTGAGGAGTTTGTGATAAATATTAACTTAGCATACTTATATTTCATCTATATAGATTATGGCACATACAACAATGGGTGGTTTTTTTTCAGGGTCAAGGTCACATTTTAAGATCAGTATAATGTCACAAAAACATATTTCTTCTATATACCATATTTATATTATCTGCCCCAACATAACTCTTGCTCATTTCTTAAATAACTTTGAAGATACATTCAGAAACAGGAGCTTCTGAACCATTTGTGATTAAGTGCTAAGAATAGTATACTTGTATACGATCATTATAAAATATGTTCCTGTCATCATAGGCATTCTTATCTTTTGTGTTATGTTTTTCCTGCTGTATAATGTACAAGTTGTTGAAGATAAATGACTGAAACTTGCTATAGTGCTTATGAAACCACATCGCTAAAATGTGGTGAAACTTAGAAGCCATTTTTAAGGATTACCAGTAAGTGCTGTTTAGTATAGACTCTACTTCCATGTTATTAATAGTAACATAGTGTGTATGTGACACTGAATATAAAGCCAAAATAGCTAGCAAGGTCAGCTCAGGAGTGAAAAATGTCATTGTTGAAAATATTGTGCAGATCGCATTTAGCATCAGAAGACATTTTGTACCTGATAGTATGATTATGTTAGAAGAAAAGTGATGGAAACAAAACCATTAGCTGAGTAGACATCAATCATATTGGACATTTACATCTCTAACATGTAAAACATAGACCAAATTGAAATAAGCAAATTCCGCCAGTCATTGATGCTGACGTAGTTGATTTTCTTGTTTTAGGCAGAAAGAAGATGGTCATAAGCTGTTTGTATGCTTCAATACCCCAGAACAGGATGATTATTACAACAAGTCAGCCAGTCTTGGTAAGTAGTTATTCCTGTTTCATTCTATAGGTCATTTTTTCAAAAGCAAGGTAAAGAGTCACAGCTTCCCTATCAATGTGAGATATTTGAAATGTGCTGACATAAATCCTGAAAATGTGTCACAATTCTATTTTAGTAGTCCAGTGATATAAAGTTTGGCCTAGAAATTAATGGTCAATACATGCAGCTGCATCATACATTTAAATGAGATTTCTTACAGTGCTCTGCAAGCACAATTTTTCTCTCTTTTCAGCACTTTCATGAGGACTTTGAAAATTGGAGTGTAGGACACCTTTCTTGAAAGAAGTTAGAGTCCAAACCCACCAAAAATAGTAGTCCCATTAATGAGACTTATTTTTTCCCTTGCATAGTCCCATTAATGAGACTTATTTTTCCTTTGCAGTACTCGATGGCATTATAAATATTGCACCAATACAAATGTCATCAGGTTGCTGTTGTTCATTTCTTGTGAAATGTTTCATTATAAAATAATGAAAATCTTTGGCAGTTGGGAACTGTGGTAATTGATGGTTGTTTTGCAAATTGAGTTTTAATGTTGATGCATCTATCAATCAAGTAAAATTGATTCTCCTTTGAATACATCACATTATGTTGTAAATGTTAACCTACCTCATCACGAATCCAGCACTCATAAAATACAAAAATCATCTTTTTCTATTTCAAAAGACAAAAGGCAATACCTCTTGTCCATTGTCTCCCCTTGGCACCGTCTTATGTCTTAGTTTTAACTTTGCTGCTGTACTGGATAACACCATCCAGCTTATCCTAAGAGAATCCAAGCCATTTTTGTATGGATATTCATTCTGCTGCAGGTTGTATACATTCTTTTTACAATTTCTTCAAAATTTTATTTTATCACTTTTTGGGACATTGTTCTATTAACTCATTCAGCCCCAAGACACTTACCAGTAACACTGTTGCTGTGCCCCAGCAACACCAAGCTGTGTCTAGCTGCTTGTGCCCCAGAGTGTTTTACCTGTTTGGAAAATTTGTAAACATCATGCACATGCATTCATACTTACCTTATTTTCTTTACTTACATCAAATAGTAATCCATGAAATTTTCACCAATTAATCCAAATGATCTTGTCAATACAGTGATGTATTTTTTTTCTCCATTTGTCCAAGTCTTTCACAATTTATTTATACACTATTTACAAAACTATGTGCAACATTGTTAGGAATATCACATCAGCCCTTAATTTCATTAAAATAAACCAGGAAATGTTAAAATATGATATGGTTTGAAACATGTTATACATAAATTAACCTGACATTGTTCACATCCATGTACTCGTTGAGATCAGACTTTGTTCAATGAACACATTTTGCAGGTTTTTCTCTTTGGCATGACTACTGGCAATTTGCAATATCCATATACAGTTCTTCTGGAAATTTTAAATGAAAAAAATCTATTTCTCTTTTTTCCTTGTCGATGTTAGTTGTAGGTCCGGGATTTGGTCCACTAAAATTATTTATTTTAACAGGCCGAAGATGATCATTCCAATATGCTAGATCGGCAGATACGCTATCATTATCGATATCCACATCCTCCTCTTCGGAAATTTCAATGTCCGATTCTAATTCTCGCAAATTATCCAATTGGCGAACATATCTTTCCTCTGCTTGATCAAACCCTAGAAACTCCTCATTTTCGCTCTCATCGCCATCAAAAATCACTCGTACTTCCGCCATCATTGCCATGTTTTCAAGAAGTGAACACGTGATGCGAAACTGCTCTCAATTTCAAATGTTTGAATCCTAAACAATTCAAACTTTAAATTCAAATTTGTACAAAGGAAAGTAAATTCATTTTTGATTGGTTACAAATGGGTCTGATTCTTGGAAAATCCCCATTTGTAACCAATCAGAGACTTTCTCACGACCACCTTTCGGAATGTGTATTTGCTGGAACGGCCATTGAATGCAGCTTTGAAACTTCGTGAAATAGCGGTATTGGCCATTGAATGCAGAAACTGGATTATGCGTAAAGATGGCATCGGGGCTGAATGAGTTAAGACCACATCACACCACACTATCATTGATCTGTACAAAGTCTTTACAAGTTAGTTTGACTTATTTTGCTTTCTCAGTTTGTAACAGAGTTGGTTTAGTGAGATTTTTAACATGCTGCATTACTAATTTATGGTTTGCTTTTCTTTTCTTTTGTAGTTTCAGTAGAACGGTCAACTAAATAATGAAATGCATAAGTTCAAAGCATATGTTTCGAATGTAACACTGTTACGATTCCTTTGTTGGTAATGAGGTATATATTAGCAAGATAGTAACTTGATGAATTACTAATTTATTCTATGCTTTCTCTTATTGTGTTGTTTCAGCAGAATGTCATTTAAATGCTATTTAAGCAGCTTCAGAGTTTGAACATCTACTATGATAACTTTTTTGTTTATACTAAATATTCATTATCTGTGATATGCCTCATGTGTAATACATGGAGCATCTTCCATATCACCAGGCAATGCAGCTAGTAGTCCCAGCAGATCTGGACTTTATATGTTCACTGCTTGTCCACAAGAGAGAGCTGCTGACATTTTCATAGAGATGGAATTAAGTCTTCACACCACCTGGTATGTTTTCTACAGAGCTGCAAATAGACCCAGTTGGGCCTTGAATCACATTGAGTGCACCAGAACTCATTCAGTTCAACCATCCTTCACATCTTGCTAGATCTGACCATGGAATGGACTGAAGTTTAACTTTAAGCCTTTTCAAAAACATTATAATAATAATGAGGACTCTGTATAGTACCTAATCTTTAGAAGCTCTAAGTGCTTTACAACATCTGTAATGATATGACTACAAAAAACAGAACACCATGAAATTAGGAAACAAAAATGCTGCAAATATTTAAGGTAGGAAACATTATTAGGTCTTTAAGGTTGTTTTTGCAGTCATAAAAGGTTGCTTTTAAGAGCACTCTTGAAAGGGATCACCGTGTCTTTGTGTCTAATTTCAATGGATAATTCATTCCACATTGCTGGGCCCTGGTATGCAAAAGAATGTTATCCATATTACTTCATTTTCATAGCAGGAATAATGAGTATATGATTGTCAGAAGAGGAGCATAAGTATCCTGCTGGTGTGTAAACATGGGTGACACCATATAGGTATGTTGGATTGGAGTTTATCAGTGAAATGAAGCACAGAAAACAAATTTCTGTTAGATTCTGGATCAAATGGATAGCCAGTGAAGGGTATAGAGCAGCGGGGAGGTGTGTTCTGATCATGGTACACTAAGGATGATTTGAGCAGCTGTGTATTTAACTTTCCGGAGTAGATATTGAGATGAACCAGACAGAATTGAGTTACAGTAGTTGGTGTTGCTGTTTTTTATTATTTGAGGTAGAGGATGTGAATAAGAAAGTCTTTGTGTTGTGATCAGAATGGCCTCAGTTCTATGATCATTCAGTAACAGCTTCTTACATGTCATCCATGATTTCACATCAGAAATGCACCTCTCTACTCTTTGGATGGTAGCATAAACTTCAGTTGGGTGGCTTGATTTGTATATTTGGGTGTCATCAGCATGCAGTTGGTGAGACACTGGATGATTATGACACTTGAGATTGGCTGAGTGTATAGATGAAGAGAATAGGCCCAAGAACAGACCCCTATGGAACACTACAACGTACATCAACTGGGCTGGATTGTATTCCATTTGCAGATATGATTTGTGTCCTGTTGACTAAGTAGGACTTGAACCACATTAAGGCTGTATTGTGAATGCCAAATACATGCTTGAGATGGTGAAGTAATATATCATGGTCTGTTGTGTCAAATGCTTGAGACAAATCAAGGAGGGTGAGGACTGTAAATCCTTCCGATATTATAAGGGTGTTGGCTACTTGAATTATTTTCCCAGATACTTGTTAATACTGTATATACATTCATTAACACAGAGGTGCAATTTCTTAGATCTTTGCCCAAGATCTTTTGTTTTGTTTCTAGTAATTTACTTCATTATTGAATACAGATGAATTTATAACTAGAGCATTGCCGATTGTTTCATTGTATCTGAAGATTTATTCATTTTCAAAGATGAGTTAATAATATGTATACCTTAAATTTCACACTTTATAAAACTGAATATTTGTTCTTTTTTTCCTACTTAAAATTAATTTCTTTTACTGTAAATTCATTTGTTTTCACAAGTGTCAATTTTTGTAATTAAGCAGAAAATTATTTATTTTTTTTCATTGGTATCTAAAATCTGCTGTTTCTATTGTTTGCGTGATGGATTTTCATTTGTTAGCCTTGTACAAATTATTACTTCTTGAAATTTCAGTTTTTTAGTTTTCAAGAAAATTCATTTGTTTAGATTTTTACTTTCACAGCTGAAAAACAGGGAAATTGTATTGTTAGCTTGCTAATCTCAAATGAGAACTTTTATCATTGCCCTGTTTTAGTGTGTCCCATTTTCATTTGTCAACACTTACTTTACTCTCAGCTTCTTCAGATTAGCTAAGCCGATTTGAATGAACATTGTCAGAAATGTTACTCTGTCAATATTGTGTCTAGTGTGGCTTTCATAGGAATTTTGTTGCTTCCTTGGTAGCCAGGTGCTTAGAATATTTTCAACTTCTTTTTCCAGTGCAGTTTAGCCATATTATATAAAATTTGGCAGAAGTGTTCCTTAGAACATACTATATTATAATCATATACAGTCGACTCCGGTTAACTGCACACCCTTGGGCCCGTCACGGGACTGTGCAGTTAACTGGACTGTGCAGTTAACCAAAGTACGGTACGTTACAGCTTTAAATCAGCACAGCACGAATATATGTGAAGAATAAATTTAAACAATGATTAGAATCCACTCTTTCAACTTTTACTTAAATGTTAAGCTTGTTTTTCTTCCTCCGAACACAATTTCACTGATTCAACCAGTGGATCAAGGATTTATAGTGAATTTCAAGAAATTCTATAGATCGCTTGTTATTCGAAAACTGCTGTCAGTGGTCTCTCTAGGGAGGTGCAGGGGGTGCTGACCGCACTGGGTGACACCATCTCAGAGGAGTGACTCCAAAATGAAAAATCGCAAATTTTACAGAGCACGCACTGCTTGGTCTAGTCAGATTTCATATGCGTATAACTGATCATAGTTAAATACATGACTAGCAGGCACAGTGTGTCACCATGCAGTTTGCAGAGCGTCTGGTGCTTATTTGAATGAGATTCAGAGCTGGTCAGAGCAAAATTTGGAGTTAAGTGGAGTCGACTGTATATCATAATTATGTCTCTGATGGCATCACTGCAAACAGTGTGGCTTCAGTTGCAACTTGTTGGAAAAGTTATTTTTGACTTTTTCTCCAGAGCAACTAAATTAGACCAGTTTGGATCATGTTGTTGTTGTAGGGTTTGATGCCATTTTTCAGTACACGATAGGCTATACATGGCGGCCAGTATTATTGGTGGAGGAAGAACCTGAGAAAACCCATGGAAAGAATCACCAACCCACGAGAAGCTACTGGCAAGCTTTATCATATACCCAAATTAGCAGAATCTTAGACTCGAACCAATGCAGACAGAGGTGAGATGGCAGTGATCAGTAATGGAGCGTGCTTTAGACCACCCGGCCACTCGGGGCCCCACTGTTTGGATTATGCTTCACATAAATATGTTGTAGGACAACCTGTATAAAGATTTTGTTCTTTTTGGCTTTCCAAGCAAGAGTGTAGCTTCAGTAGTAACCATTTGGAGATTCTACTGTCATATTTTTTGTCTGGTTAAGCAAATTTAAATTAGACTTGGTAGAGTGGCATCACTGTTAAACGTTTGAATTTCATTGCAGTTGAAAACCTATTTTTGATGACTTCTTCAGAACAGCTGAGCCAGCTTAAATCAAACTTGGCAGAATGTACTTTGATACAGTGTTATCAAGGTTGCTTCCACAGCAACAGAGTGACTTCCTTAACAACCTGTTGAAAAACCTATTTGGATATATTCTCAGAATACTTTACTTATTTAAATTACTACATTTCTCAAAAATATTCCTTTGAAAGACTTCCATCAGAATTGTTTTCAAGGTGGTTTCTCTAACAACAGGATGATTTTTCATAGCAGCAGGAGGACAACCAATTCCTCTGTGTCACTGATGCTCAAGATGTCTTCTTTAGAAAATGTGTGCTTTCCATAGTATATACACGGAGATTAAACTTGTGACTAGGGTGATTTCCATAGCAATCAGGTGGAAACCTTATTCTAAGCTTGTTCTTAACTTCTTTTCCAGATTAGCCAAGCCTATCTAAATGAAGAATGTTTCTTAGGATGTCCTGTATCAAAATTGTGTTCAAATTGGCATCCATAACTCCACAACAAGAGCATAACTTGAATCCATAGCAACAGATCATCATCATCATCAGTCTCTTGACCTAGTGTGGTTGTTGAGGCACTGTGCTGCTGAACATCTGACCAGTTCCCTCCACTTATCTTGATCTTGTGCCAGTGCCTGCGTCTCTGCAAAGCTTTTCCTGGTCCATTCTGTGATGTTGTCAGTTCACTTTTTTTCTCTGTCTACCTCTCCTTCTACCACCCTGGACACTGCCCTGCAGTACTGTTGTGGATAGACTATTGGCTCTAGTGACATGGCCATACCATTTCAGCTTTCTCTTTTTGAGTGATGAGGCGGTCTTCATAATGGATTACTTTGTGCCTGATGGTGTTACGCACTTCTTCATTTGCGATATATTCTATGTAAGAGATGCCATGGATGGTTCTTCATTGTAATTCTTCTGCCAATGTCCAGTCCTCAAATGAATACAAAAAGATTGAGATGACTATTGCTCTCAATAGTCTGATTTTAGTTTTCAGACAGATAGTCTTGTCTCTCCAGATGGGTCTTATCTTTGACATTGCTGCCATTATTTGTGCTGCTCATGACAAAATTTCTGCTCTTGATCCCCTCTTTGGTGATTATGGAACCAATATATTTGAACTGGCCCCTGTTTCCAGCAAGTGAATGGTAGATGTGTGCACAGTGCTCGCTGCACTGCGCAAGCATTATGGAGACAAGCAAAATTTTATGTTGGAATGAGCAAAAATTGACAATTCATCTGCGCGGTGATACCTGAGCAGTTGTGTGTGCGTGCATGCACACAGCTTAGGGGGAATATTGGTTTCCAGTGTCTGTCCTCTGACTTTAATCTTGGTTAGATTTGTTTGGCACTATTTGTCATCAGCTTTGTATTCTTTGCGCTTATCTCCATGTTAAATCTGGAAAATGTTTCATTCTATTGTTTGCGTAATGGATTGTCATTTGTTAGCCTTGTACAAATTATTATTTCTTGAAATTTCACTGTTTTAGTTTTTAAGAAAATTTATTAGTTGATCATGTTACGCCCTCCAGTGTTGACTGTCCCACAGTGGTTTTCCAGGGCTTTACTCATGATGCGCTCTAAGTAGATGTTGAAAAGCGTGGGTGACAGGAGACAGCCTTGACCTACTCCAACTGTTGTTTTGAACCAGTCGCGTACAGAACCTTGAGCAGTTATTACTACACTGTTAGCCTTGGCGTACAGCTGCTTGATGGTATTGGTCAACTTTTGACCCATGTTGTACTTCTTCGTTGTAGCCCACAATGCCTCATGCCACACTCTGTCCAAAGTCTTTTTAAAATCTACAAATACCATGATAGACGTCTTGTTGATGTTGCAAGTACTTTTTGCACAGAACCCTAAGATTGAATATTTGTTCTGTTGTGCTTCTTCCACTCTGGAACCCTGCCTCTGTTTTTCAGTGATTATTTCTTCTGCTTGTGGTTTCAGTCTGTTCAAGATGATCTTCAGCATAATCTTACTAGCATGGTGGATCAAACTTATAGTTCTGTAATTTTGGCACAGCTGGAATTTGCCTTTTTTAGAGAGTGTTATAATCAGTGACTGGGTCTACTGTGTTGGCCATTGACCTGTCTGCCAGATCTTGTTGCAGATTTTTGTTAGTAGCTCTATCACTGATTCCCCCCCCCCATTCTTGATAAGCTCAGCTGGGATGTTGTCTACTCCAGCTGCCTTCCAATTTTTCAGTGTTCTTATTGCTGACTCCACCTCTTCTTTGAGAATAGGGAAATCATCATCATTTGTGCAGTTTGGAACTTCAATCACCTCTGGGTCTCCAGTGGACAGATGGTTCTTTACAATACTCAGTCCATCTTTCTGCAATGTCACTTGCTTCTGTGAGGCATTTTCTGTTTTCATCTTGAATGGTACTGAGTCTTGGTTGCTTCTGTTTGGTGAGGTCTTTCACAATTTGGAATGCCTTTTTGCTGTTATTCTTTATCAGACAAGTTTCTTTTTCTGTGCACTTTTGTCCAGTCCAATCTTTTGCTTTCTTCAAGTTTTTCTGATATTCTTGATTATTTCTTGGTACTCTATTGCCCCTGTTGTGTGTCTTTTATTTTATTATGTCTCTTCAGGCATCACACTGATTCAGAATTTCTTCTGTAACCCAGGTTTTTTGGGGGCAATAGAGGCCCTTGGCAGCTGTTGTCATGTCTGTTTTGAAACAGTCTGTCATCACTTGAACATCAGCATCCATCACACAGAGTGGAGCAGATTTTCCTCTAATTGTAGCTTGGAATGACTTGCAGATGTTAGGGTCCTTCACTTGTTCAAGGTTGAATTTAAGCCTGCTTTTCTTATGCTTGTTAATTTTCTTCAGCCTATCTCCGAAGTTCATAATTATGAGGTCATGATCACTCCCAATATCAGCACCTGGGAATGTTCTTGTTTTTGCAATATTGATGCCAGATTAGTAACCGTTTTGAACCAGTATGTAGTTGATCTGGTTATGTTGGGTTCCATTTGATGTGTGCCATGTCCAGTATCATGAAGCTTTATGTTGGCCCAGGGTGTTGGCTAGTGCCAAGTTATTGTAGCATGTGAACTCGAGCAGCCGTCTCCCTCTTTCATTGGTAAGCTCATTGCAAGAAGGTCCACAGTGATCATCCCAGTCTTTGAGACCATCTTTCTCAACTTTGGCATTCCAGTCTCTTTTTACTTACCATGTTTATTATACCCTGGAGTTTGTTGTAAAACTCCTATTTCTTCATCATCATGATCAGTAGCTGGAGCATAGACTTGGATAATTGTGATGTTAAAGGAAGATGCTTTCAGACAAATGGAGATGATTGAAGATTCTGCTAGATATGGCCCAACATTCAAGCACAGATCCTTTGATGGTTTTGCTTACAATGAAGCCTACTCCATTTATGGACTTGTCCAACTCTCCACTATAGTATAATATATGCCCATCTTAGTTTGGTGTTCTCCTTCGGCTTTCCATCTGACTTCACAGAGTCCCAGAATGTGCCATGTGTAGTGTTCCATCTCATGTGTCAACTCTTGGAGTCTTTCAATTTGCACCAGAGTTCTAATGTTCCAGGTGGTGATGGTGTTGCTGTCTCTCACTGTGACTTGATGCAAAGTACAAGTAGCACACTTTTCACTTCCGTCCTAATGGACAATAGCAGGTGCTGTCCTTGTTGACCCGGGCAACAATTGATCCGGTATGGTAACTTCAGATTTGTCCAGCACTACCAGTGTGTCTTGGGCAAAAGTCGTCTGGCGGAGCCTATCCCTCTCCAGACCAAGGAGTTGCCAGAAGGGCATGTAGTACATCATCCAACTGCCATAGGATCTCTTCTCTGGATTTTTGTTTAGGGTTTACTCCCTTACCCTTTGCAGCAGGAGACTGGTGTATGGGTGGATGCATCCATTTCCTGAGCAGATAAGGCATCTGCCACTGCCCATCAAACTACCAATAATTGCAAATATAGCTGAGATTTTTTTTCTGTATATACCCACATATAAGTGCAATTGCAGATCAGATGTTGTTTGCAGTTGGTCTGGACTTATAAGTGAATATGTATGGTAATATAAAAGGAAAATGAATGTCAAGGCCTTTTATCAGTCAGTTTCAAACCAAACATTAAATTGATGGTCTAGATAACTCCAGAGTTTGAATTTTAAGGTAGGCCATAGGTTGAAGCAGATGATGAGTGTTGACAATTATGTCTGACAAGTGTAGCTTCAGAATTAAAACAACAGTTTGCTTTTTACAATTACTCATTAATTTGCTTCAACAACAAAAAGTTTTTGTTTTCTTCTTTATTATTTGTCCACTCAATCCATTTCTGTTTTCAATATCAATATCAAATTATTAGGGCTAAGTGACCTTGAATTTGAATTGTCCACTAAAAGTTTCAAGTTAATCACTAAGTGGCTAATCAGTTTTGATTGGTTTGGAGCACTAATTATCTGCAATACAGCAACTTATCGAATTATATACATGAAATCCCTGTATTTGCCAGACATGTGTGATTTACAGATTCGGTATTTTGTCACACAGTCAAAATAAAGATGTTGCCAACTTGGCTTAATTCAGAGGCGACAAGGTTCAGTTCATTGTCTCTTTATTTGACAATCAGTAATGGTGTTACTGACTAAGCTTGTCATTTTCCCAATTATTTAAACTTATCTATAGCCACAAAACAAAAGAGGTGTTAAAGTTATGTCCTGCACTTTTCAAACATTTGGGATGGTTATGTATGTTGAATCTGTCACAGTGACCTTTTTGAACAATGTATCCAAACTTTCTTTAGGAAGTATGTTCATTTTTACATGGGCTGCAAATTCTATACTGTTACATCTGTTGACAGCAGTCTTGTGCTACATTGTGATCTGTTTTCCAGAAATTTAATAAACATTTATTATAGTTGTGTATGAGTTCATATTCCAATACATTTTGGTACCAAATTTAAGTTTGGGGCGCATCATAGGAAGGTATTTCACAGATCAACAGTGGTTCACTGTGACCTCTTTACCAGACTTTGAATATGTAAAGACAGTGTTGGTGCTTTAACCTTGGAATATGTTTCCTTCAAATGTATATTGTAATTTGTATCATAAAATTTAAGGTTAAATTATGAGTTTAGACAGACATAATCCATTAAAATATCAGTTTTATATTTATCCTCTTTGTAGGTTGGATCAAGTCACCAAATGGAAGTGTATTTGAAAGATGTTTCCGTTGAGGGTAGCTGGTCCAATGTGGCTGGAAACAGCAGTCCTTACTCCAGGCTTTGGATATCCTTTAGGTTTTTGCTTACATGTTAATTTGTCATGCTACACTCATTTACCATTTTTAATGAGTGCTTCCACATTGCAATTCAAAACAAAATTATTTTAATAAGTTACATTAAATTGTAGATTACCATGATAAGTGCACACCAACAGTATCATAAACAATTTCCCGATCATGTGTATATATAGCCAGCCTTCTCAAGCATACGTGTGCATGATCTAGCTTTGCAGAGACAGCTACTGAATCAGGTTAAGTTTGAATGCTGCAGATTTCATCAGAATAGATTAAAGTCAGAATAGTTTTATCACTGGTGTAAAACATTACTTTTGCTGCATTTGCCCATTGATTTACTCAGTAAGGAAACAAATTGTTGCTTCTCTTACATTTTATAGTGGTAGCATGGTTTAGGTGACCATCAATAGTGGAGTGAAGTTTACCTTCATACAGGGAAGAATTCTTATTGCCATCAAGGTGCCCCTGGTAGAGGTAGGATGCTCAGGATTACCTTCTCCTATTACCTATTTTACTACAGGGTATTACTTATCAGTTGGGATCTATGTGAATTACCTGGCTACTTCTTCTTTAACACATGGCTAATTTAACCAGTATCCTACAAATGCTCTTCTTTTTCCTACTCTCCACCCTCCAGCTTTAAATCTAATTTATGGTAGGTTCTAACATTAATGTGATCAGATAATGTATTCAAAGTAAGACACAAATTTTTGTTAGTAATTTATGTTTTTCTGAGAATTCTTACCTAATCACATTACTGTTAAATCCTTCCACATCTCCATGCTAATGTTAGAATCCTCATCACTGAGGTATCACTCAAGCAAAAACTTTTAAACAACTGTAGCCACCTAGCAGAGCAGTGGTAAAGTGTGTTATGGGGAAGGGCTTAGAAGAGTTTTTCCCCTTTCTTTACATGAAATATACATAGGAACAACAAATTTTTGGGTAAACTGTCTAATATTAATACCATCAGCTGTATTTTACTAAAATATTTGCTTTTGTGTAATACAGTAGACATCAGTGTAGGACAGTTCAGTTCTAATTAAAGTGCAAACTATTGCTGATTTGAGTCAAAAACACTAGGCAGTCAATGAAATCTTTCTTTAAAAACATATTAAAGAAACCACAAATTGTGTGACACATATATACAATAAAAAAGTTGAATATAAAATTGAAAAAGGATTTGAAAAAAGTTTATCTTTTGAACATGTGTTTTTTTATGAACACTTCTCCTGTGATGAGCAGTTTTCTATTGTGATGTATCTTTTTATGAACAGTCATCCTTTTATAACCATGTATTCCGTGTATAATGGTGTCCACTAAGGAAGGTTTCATTGTAATTATGATATCATTTCATTTTAAAATCACGTTACCTTGATTGCACAAATGAAATAGAAATACTGTTAAGTTACATTTATAGATAGTACCCAACCTAAACCAGAACTATAAAATGTTCAGATTATTTCTTTCATGATTACTTAAAACTAGTGTTAACAATTGTTAATTTTGTTATGGCAGAATGGAGTTGTCTTTCCTTAATATCTGCATATATTTTCTCCAAAGGAGGCTGAACAGTTATTTTCAGACTCTGATCAAGATGTTTCAATCTCAGTAAAGCTATTGGGATCTGAGTGTGAGAGTACAATGACTGTGGAAATGCCAGCAGGAGAGATGGAAGGTTGGACATTTTTAGCAGAAGAACCAGGATCAAAGTTCAGGTATTTTTTGCCTTACCACTGCTTATGATTGAAATCTGTAAAGAGCCACACTACAGTCTGTACTATAATGGTGGATTTATAATGACTGAGAAGAAGTGACTGTGGTTGTCAGTAGAACCCTCTTGTATGTTCAAAATAGTTCACATTTCACTGAGAACAGCAGAAACTGACCATTTTAGTACAGTATTTAACTAAAGAAAATCGAACCCTCCCAACAAAATTTGTATATTACGGACATCATGTACAGATATTTTTATTTATCAGAAAACTCAAAGTTACTTAAGCTTACATTGAGGAAAAAAAAACATGAAGAAAGTTTCCAACACAGATCAATGTTCAGCAAATCACATTAGGTGCACTGAAGGAACATTGTTTTTTAAACAAAGTGGTTGTCTTGAAGGACTATGACATTGTTTTTTTTACATGGTTGGTAATAGCGATAGGCAGGTGAAAGGATTTTGATCAGTGTAATGAAATTATGGGTCAGAACTGGTAGCTTGTTGGCACAAATGATTTGAAAATAAAGGATTTGTTCAGTTGCTTTTATTGACATGGACATTTATTTTTTAGTTTGACATAGGCATGATTGACATAGGCATGATTGACATAGACATGATTGACATAGGCATGATTCATGGTAGCAATGATTGATCATAGTTCTTGGAGTTTGCATTTTCATCATTATGGACAGCTTGTTGACATAAGTAATTTCATATTTTATTTAGTAAATTACCCATTCAATCTATAATCGTGAAAATTAACATACTTAATATAGATAGCCTTAACAGTTAAAAAAATGATGAATCTAGGATATCCCATGAAAATAATTACTTGACAATATGAGAAAATGAGTTTGTATGTTTTGTTATTTCTAATGTAAGTCCTTTTTTAGGTACCGTATTCAATCTAATGAAAAGTAGTTAATGTTTTAGGCAACTTTGTATTTAAGAATGCCAATGACAATCTTACACTCCATTGTATGCCACTGTGTTCAAGTAAAGCATACTCCATTGTATGATGATATTTATAAGATGGATCATCCTTATGCTTATCACGGAGATAGACTGAATGTAAGAATAAAAGTAAATGATTTCATTAATTCTTGTAATTTCAGTCATGAACTGAGTGCAGCCACTTCCTCCACACTAGAGCGAGAATTGGAGTCTATTCGTGAGCTACATGATGTAGAACCAGATAACAAGTGTATGCTTAACCTTTATGAACCATTTTCATACATGTATCACAAGCACTTACCTGGCAACAGCATAGAGCTGATTATATCTGGATCTTGCTGGCAAAATACCATAGCTGCCAATTTTTCGTATTTGTCCCGTATTTTGGACCTGAATACAGGTGTACGTTGTTTTGCCAAAAATAATTCATTTTTATTTTTAAACAAAATACTTTTTCAGTTTAGAATGGGCACTAGGTTCCATTTAGTTAGAAATGTATCGCATGTATATAGAAATACAGTTCTACAATATGATTGGTTCATTCAAAATTGAGGCTACCATTCCTGTTTTTATCTACCAAATTGGATTTTGCAGTTAATGCTGTCACTGTATCTCGTCTTCATAATATTCAATTTCTAATCATGTTGAATAAGAAAGCAGAATATTCAGAATTTTCTCCAGGAAAAAATAGAAGAAAACAACTGGAAGGATAATTGTACCATCTTGTGTAGATTTGTGAAACCATCTAGGAGAAAACTTCACGTTTTGCAAATTGTGTAATGTGATTTTGCTATTGGGCATGGAGGCACCCATAAAATACATCAGCACGAAAAGCTAATAAAACATCAGCTTGCTGCTTCATCACACACAACTCAGCCTGAATTACGACGTATATAAATACCAGAGAGAACCTAATGTAATTGGATCAAAATTCAGTTTATTACATCTTTTTTAGAAATGAACCATCCTTTTTCAGTTACTAATGTTGCTGGCATTTTATTTTACACAAGTTTTCCAGACAGTAAAATCGAAAAGAAACACTTGTATGCTTGAACAAAAACAGTTCAGTAAGAAAATCACAGGATAGAGAACATCATTGAATCTTGGTACATTGGAATTGATAATGATTGGGGAAAGAAAACAAGGTGTGGAACAGACTTCTATAAACAGCCTGTGTCTGAGTGTATTACATTCTTGTACCTTCAGATTGGGCACCCAAATGGAATATGGTGCCCGTCCAGATGATATCAGTGTGCAACACATGCATCTTTGATATTAAATAATATGTAAGGCACTGTCCTACTTTACTGATGGTTGTATATGTTGTAAATAGTTAAATATGAATTAAAATTTTAAAAATCAATGTTTGTTCCTGAAAATCAGTATTTTTGTCACAAACAGTCAGTATTATTGTACTCGGGGGGTTGGCAGCTATGCAATAAAAGTGAACAGAAAACACCCTTATAAACCGTACTGAGACATGTATCACATGTAGTTGTTTCCATGAAACAACATAGATCTGGTTATATCTGGATCTTGCTGGCACCATGCAAAAATAAACAGCAAACATCAATACAGGGATCCATCTCTTGAATGGCCACCCTGACCAGCAGCCACCCACTCATTATGGCCAGAATCCCTTAGCACTGACAGCAAGTTTGTGTTCAAAAGTACCCCTCAAGAAAGATAACCCCACTGACAAGATCTGCAGCCAGCATATTAGTGCAAATATATTAAATTTACCCGTTACACACGGACGCATTTTATTTTAATTTGTATTCAGAACCAGTATTTAATTCATACAGTGTGTTAAGTAATCCAATGTACGTTTCTCAATGTCAGGTTTTTGTTATTGAAAGAAGTGTTGGCTTAAGTACATGTAATACTAAGGTTAATGTTATATCATTTACCCCTCAAAAGATGCCACTCAAATTTGAATCCATATATAAATAAAGATAAGTAATCCATTTAGCCTTACTGCAGTGTGATCATGAAATGTCTTATTTAGCCACTCTCATAATTGCTTGTGATAAGTGTTAAGATAAAAATTATTATAACAGTAGCAATGGCTGCGAAGTGTTGATGTACGCAAGTCAGTGGGAAAGTGGTTTGATAGCCTTAATGGCTTTCCTTAGATGTTGAGCTTGTTCATTTTGATAATTAGTGGCTGTTACTACTGACAATAATTATCAAGATTACAAAACCTAATATTTGTGAGGTGCTATTATTCAGATCAAATCTGTGTGTGTTAATATGGTATTATAGCCATTTTGGCTTCTCTCACTTAGTTTAAAGAAGAAATAAAATCAGTAGGGTACCAGACCGCACCCAATAAATCATGTGACAAGATCACTTCCTTTCAAAACACCTGGCAATTTGAAAAATGTAGAATAATTGTTTTATCAGACTTGTAGCTGGCAACATAGGAATAAGTTATTGTGAAAAGATCAACTTGTCATCAAGGAAAAGAATAATTCTCAGTTTCAAAGATAAATTGAAAGTAATTTGATTGAAGTAAAAGGGGGAGAGTTTGATGATCCTTGCAGAAAAATTTGAGGATAGAAAGACTCAAGTAAACAATATTGGGAAAGATAAGGAAGCAATTCAGTGGAAATGCGAAGGTGGAATGGATGGAGAAAGAAAAATTGTTAGATCCAGGAGATGTTTATACCTTGATTTGAATGGCTTGGATTTTTAATGGTTTTTCATTATACATGCTAACAACATTCCACTCACTGATTGAATGATCCAAGATAAAGCAAGAAATGGGATATGATGGGTTTACCACTAGTGATCGAGTGGTCTAAAGCACTCTCCTTTACTGATCACTGCCATCTCACCTCTGTCTGCATGGGTTCAATCAAGCTTTGGATTCAGCCAATGTGGGTATGTGAGAAAGCTTGCCAGTAGTTTTTCATGGGTTGGTGGTTCGTTCCAGGGTTTTCTTGGGTTCTTCCTCCACCATTATTACTGGCCATGGTTTAACGCCATTTTTCAGCACAAGATAGGCTATACATGGTGTATAGCCTATCTTGTGCTGAAAAATGGCGTTAAACCCTACCACAACAACAACTTTATTGCATGCTGCTGGTTGTTTGTGTTTGTAACTGGTATGGCAAAGAATTTAGAATAATGTGAAATAATTGGTGTTGAGACAAGTGTTAAACTATATTGAGTCTCAGTTATCCAGATGCTTATGTTTTAGAAAGGAGTACGGTGAGTTGCTTACATGACTGAAGAGGAAGACAGATGATATGTGTATTTTTGATTTTACCACCAAAACTAAAGAAGAAAAGATATGCATATCAGATGAAATATAATTCAGATTTGAAGGCAAGGCAATATAACCATGGACATATTTTTGTCTTCTGCAATTTGTACAGTATGCACTTCAGTGTAAGCCATGGTGGATATGATGATATTTTGTTCGCTTCTGTCACCAAAGATCAATCTGGATGAAAGATGTTAAACAGTTGACATTATAAATGAAGACTTAAAAGCTGCTATGATGGCTACATGGAATTATGTTGAATTAACAAATTTATTGTGAAAAAAATTTCTTTTTTTTTTTGTTAGAAACATTTTGTTCTCTTATCTGTGTTAAGATCATGACAAACAATAATATTTGAATAATATATATAGAACTTAGTGAGAAACAAAATAGAAACATGAAGATGCTATAAAACTCTATTTTGCTTTCAATGCAATGTGTAATTTCCAAGCAGGCTAACCTCACCAAAATAATTTTGGAATTTAACATGTGTCGTAAAAGAGAAAGATCTGCAGTACTGATGTTTACAAAGTAATTGCATGACATCTGTGACAGCTTGTTCCTCGAAATACTGTTGATCCTTTTCACGGTTTAAAAGGACATTTCATGATCCAGATATAATGGGGCAATACATTCATTAAAGGATAATAGAAGGAAATTGTTTTCTTCTCCAGTTTCTTATATAGACTTCATATACCAATGTTGATGTCTTCAAGGACAGTAAAGTTTTTTGAAAAAAGGCAGAATAACAACAATACATATTCCTGTCCATTCAGAGCAGTATGTATGTTACTGTTTAATTCTTTCAGTGTCTGAGAGTTAAAAGACTTTTCAAAGTTTAGTGGATGTTTTTCCCTGCTTTGAAAGCATTAAAATTTGAAGATAAAAGTTGATGCTTTTCTTATCTGGATAGATGGATAAAGAGAAGTTACTTAGATATTACTTAAAAGAGTTTTTTGTACCAGACAAGCATTAAGGGCAGCACACAAGAACATGGCTAAGCAAGTTGGTAATTATCCTGGATTTTCATAATTGCATACTCAGGAAGCAGTAAGAAAAGGTGTCATTTGAGTCATTGGAAATGGGATTGGTGACAGAATGTTTACTTAACAGAATAGCTCTAAAGGCTACCAGGAAACAAAAGCATATTGTACTGGGAAACAGAAGCATATTGGCACTGGTGTATATATTTTTGTTGTTGTAGGGTTTTACACCTTTTTTCAGCACACAATAGGCTATACATGGCAGTCAATATTATTGGTGGAGGAAGAACCTGGGAAAACCCCTGGAAAGAACCACCGACCACAAGAAGCTACTGGCAAGCTTTCTCACATAACTACATTAGCCAAATCTTAGACTTGAATCCTGGATTTTCAATATTGCGTACTCAGGAAGCAATAAGAAAAGGTGTCATTTAAGTCATTGGAAATGGAATCTGGTGACAGAATGTTTACTTAACAGAATAAATCTAAAGGCTACCAGGAAATAAAAGCATATTGTATTGGGAAACAGATGCATATTGGCACTAGATTTTTGTTGTTGTAGGGTTTAACACCTGTTTTTCAGCACACGATAGGCTATACATGGGGGTCAGTATATTGGTGGAGGAAGAACCCGGGAAAACCCCCCTGGAAAGAACCACCGACCCACGAGAAGCTACTGGCAAGCTTTCTCACATAACTACATTAGCCGAATCTTAGACTCGAATCCTGGATTTTCATAATTGCATACTCAGGAAGCAACAAGAAAAGGTGTCATTTGAGTCATTGGAAATGGAATCTGCTGACAGAATGTTTACTTAATGGAATAAATCTAAAGGCTTATAGGAAACGAAAGCATATTGTAATGGGAAACAGAAGCATATTGGCATTGGTGTATACATTTTTGTTGTTGTAGGGTTTAATGCCATTTTTCAGCACACGATAGGCTATACATGGCGGTCAGTATTATTGGTGGAGGAAGAACCTGGGAAAACCCCTGGAAAGATCCACTGACCCACAAGAAACTACTGGCAAGCTTTATCACATAACTACATTAGCCGAATCTTAGACTCGAATCCATGCAGACAGAGGTGAGATGGCAGTGATCCGTAATGGAGAGTGCTTTAGATCACTAGGCTACTCATGGCTTCCACTGGTGTATAGAAACCATGAGGATAAATGGACATGGTATATAGAAATCATGAGGATGAATGGTCATGGTGTATAGGGACCATGAGGATGAATGGTCATGGTGTATAGGGACCATGAGGATAAATGGTCTTGGGGTGAATAATGATATGAAATTTTGATATAGTTGGACAATATATTTTACATTACTAAATTACTCTTTCTTTTAACAGGGACACTTCTTACACTTATCTCTTTAATGAAGGCCCTGGATCCATTGAAATATATACAGGAGATTAACCAGTATACAGAAAATCTGCAGCAGATAGACCCAAAAAGGAGATTATATTATAAAGATTTTAGTAAGTACATTGAAATGATGTGCATATCTTTTAGATAACTTTCTTTGTCATTAAAACTGTTTTCAGTCACCCCTCCTCAGCCATGGACATTCACTTCTTTAATGGCTACTGATTTGTATTAATGTTGACATAATGCATTGTTTATAATTTTAGGAACAAATGCCACTTCCTCTTAAATCCAGCCACTGGGGAAAATTTGGAAATGTAATCTTCCTTGTCTATGTATCATAAAAAGCTAAAGGGAGAAAACAAAATCCAATTGCCCATTACCTCCCTTTACCATGTAGAGCAGCTACCCATCAGTAGTTTAAGCTGCCACTGCAATACAGACAACATCATCCCATATTGCCTCTTGATATCCAAACATATCAGTACTGTATTTCATGCATTTATTCATACCCTTTAATGTTTCATACACAATCCAGTTATAATTTTTTTTGTACATATCTTCGTATTTTTAAAAAAATCCTTTAAAATATTGGACATAACATTTCTGCATAGAAGATTTACTTTTGCAAAAAAGATTGAAGACACCATATAGCCATTGTGTTTTTACAAAATTAATAATTAATTGTTGCAGTTTTCTTATCCAACAAAAATGAAATCTGAGTACATGCTAAGGTGAAGACCACATAACAATGATGTACTAGTCTTATTATTTCATTATAGTCATACACAAAAAAATTATAAAAACCTTGTCATTTTCTATCGTCAATTGAAAGTCATGGACTCTGTAAAATCGATTCATACATATACAATGTTTTAAGTGCTTGTACCGTTTTGACTTAATTATAATTAGCATTTTGTTACGATTATATTCTACTATATACCCCTCTCTTGTTATGTTTATTGGCAAATTTGAACAGCAAGTAATGTGTATGATCGCTCGTCTTTACAACATCTGCTTTATGGGCAACAGCTTTTCTAGCACATTAACAGATTAGCAGGCTTGATTATTTGACTTCTGTCGAACCTTTCCATCTGGTTTCAACTGGAATAACAAAGCTCTAAGCATATTTAATTAGTATGTAAATAACACTGCATAGGCATGTGGTTATTGTAACAATGTATATCGTAATTAAAACAAGAATCAATTGTTAATTTACAGGTGTTTATTGATAATGGAATATAGTTGTCCTAACATATTAGGATTATCACAATTGTCAGGTAACTGGAAATGATCTTTTTTCCTCTTTGCAAGCTACAATTAAAAACTGTTCTGAATAGATACGGATTTGTACACTGAGAGAATGTCTCTCTCTCTCTCTCTCTCTCTCTCTCTCTCTCTCTCTCTCTCTCACACACACACACACACACACACACACACACACACACACATTACTTAAAAGTGTTTTTATGTTCTTTATATTTTTTAGTGTAATTTGAAAATGAGATTGTTGCTGTAAGAATACAAGCTGCACTTAGTTTCTTGACAATGTATACATACTGGATCATTGTGTAGACCTACAAGTAGATCTCCACTCTTTTTGGACAGCATTACAATTTACCAATAAATACTCATACATGTTCAGGCCATCTTAACCATTTTGCCATCATAACACAACATAACAGCTTTTTGTAAGTGTGAGATATAGTCAGTTCTGCAAAATATGATCTAAAAGTTGATTGTATAAATGATAAAAACAAATGTTTCACCCCAGCTGAATGAGGGTTCACCTGAAAATACCTGGATATACAAACTTGCATAGAGTGAATGTGTGTGTATTCATGCTACAGATGCATGTGTGTTTATCGGTTATCAAAGCTAGTTTCATAAGAATGTGAAAATGACTTCTCCCTCAAGATAAAAAATGGAGAAGTCATATGATATGAACTGTGGGAGAAATAAAGCTGAATATCATTATTGTTCACATATATTTATTGAGTGAGAATATTTTTTTAAAATGTAGTCATTACTGTGGAGTATGAAAAGAAACATATTTGCGTGATCAATAAATGAATATTGCAGTATGTTTTACAAACTTTGTAAAATTTAACAAATAATTTATTTCCTTAGACTACAAAGCACAAAACAATAAGTAAAAAGAACTCAGTGTATTGCAAATTAAATCCAGATTGTAATCCAAGAAATAAAACACAAGTTTTATCAATGGAAAGTTAAAAGTTAACCACAGTTCAAATACTGATAACAATCCAAAATGGAAGGCGATGACATCTTTAATAGTTAGCATGCTTAATTTGGAAGAAGGATCAACTTAAATAGGTATTAAATGTAATTTTTCTATTCTGTTTTAATACCTTATGCTTTTCTGTTTTCTCTCTATCCTTACTTACCTCATTGATTGATTTAAGTCGGGGAGTATAAAAATACAGCTATCGGATACAGTACTTTATCAAATGTTTGCATTGAAACAATATAAAATGATTTAAAATTGTTGCTTCAAAAGGTTTAAAAAATAAAACAAACACATGTAAAAGCTAATATTAATTACCAAATTACAGTATTTACCTTGATTTATCAAATACAAGTAGCTGTGTAAATCTCTAGGAATGAAACACTGAAAACGGGGGAGGGGTCATCATCATCATAAGTGGCTCATTTTTCGTTGGGGATTTAAATTCGTGGTTTGTGGCAACAACGAAAACCACCAAATTTGGTCCCACATGAATACAGTATACAGACCGTACTGATGTATATTTATGTAGTGTATTTGTGCGGCAGTGTTTAAGGACATTATTGGATTTTATTTTCCACGCGTTGATTCGTTTTTAAATAAGCACCATCAACTTTTATTATCCTTCATTTCGTGTTTTTTTTTCGCAGAATCTATTTAGAAAATTTGTCTGTTTGTCCTACTATCTCTCGTTGTAATTAAGATTTTTAATGGTTTGATTCGTGTTTGTATTTCCTCACGAGTCACATTCTTCTCTTTCATGGTTCATATTGCTTGCTAATTTATTCAGTTTCGAAAATTTGCAAAATGCGATATACGTCTATTTTTTGCTCGGAGAATGGAGTCTAATGTGATTAAGTATATTGCACTTTTTAACGTTATTCCGTGGATACCAGTTACAATGAGCAGGGCCTAACGGCTAGGCACCATAATTTAGAAGATGGCAAAGATCAGATGAGTTGGTCGCCGTATACAAAAAATGAAATAAAAGGTAGGTACTATCTACGTTCATAGTGAAAAGGGTCCCTGCAGCACGCCTGTGTCTCAATAAAGATGTCATTATAGAGGGTGATCAGCAATTATGATCATGTAATCCCTTAGGAATTCATCATGTAATCCCTTAGGAAGAACGAAAAATAACTGTCGCTTTTGTGATCACTTAAATGTGTTAAGCTACTGGTGCCGTAATTTTCCGGCTGCGAGATATTTGTGAATAAGATATAGTGTGTTACATCAAACTCCGCCAGTATTCCTCTATTTCACCAATTACGTGGCATTTGTTAACAATAACTGATTTATTAAAAACATTAAGAAGATAAAAGAAGCGCGTTTAAATTTTTTTTAGTGAGTAAGCATATTCCCCATCTGCCAGTCACAGATATTTGTTAAAAAAAATAGATTTAAGTACAAGAATGTGCTCAGCATACACTATAGTACCAATAGATTGTGTATGCTTTAAATAAATGTACGATTTTTAGTTCTAAATGTTGAAGGGTAACGCATATCTTTGTTGAAGTTCAAGGCCCTGTAATTTTGCTTCATCAAAACCAAAGTTCAAACATGACCATGTACTAAATCACAATTTTAGTTCAGCGTTTATCTCGAAAATTTACTCGACAGCAAATGTAAAAGAAATCCAGTAGTTTCAGTGACATTCATTAATAGAAGTCCATAAATATGTGTCAACCGCTCCGATGGCCTAGTGGTTAGAGCGTCCGCCGCAGAAGCGGAAGTCGTGGGTTCGATCCCCGGTCGAGTCATACCAAAGACTTACAAAAATGGTACTAACAGCTGCCTCGCTTGACGTTCAGCATTAAGAGGTTAGTGTTAGGACTGGTCGGCCTGGTGTCAGGATAATGTGACTGGGTGGGACATCATGCTACATGTCTACGGCATGATGCCCCAGTGGTAGACATCACTATAAACTGCCTCACTGCAGACATCTTAGCGATATGACTGAAAAATTGTTAAAGCTACGTTAAAAATCATAATCAAACCTTCATGATCTATACTTTGTCTGCCACATGGGGTATAATACTGACCTTGATGATCAATACTTTGTCACATGGGGTATAATACTGACCTTGATGATCAATACTTTGTCACATGGGGTATAATACTGACCTTGATGATCTGTACTTTGGATCTTCCACATGGGGTATAATACTGACCATGATGATCAATACTTTGTCACATGGGGTATAATACTGACCTTGATGATCAATACTTTGTCACATGGGGTATAATACTGACCTTGATGATCTATACTTTGTCTGCCACATGGGGTATAATACTGACCTTGATGATCTATACTTTGTCTTCCACATGGAGTATAATACTGACCTTGATGATCTATATACTTTCAGTATGCCACATGGGGTATAATACTAACCTTGGTGATCTATACTCTGCCACAGGTGTTTTTAATGTGGTTTGATAGGTTTTACACTTAACATCTAAATTAGTTTTGAATATGGTGGTCACTTCTTTTAAGCTCAATCTGCTTTACTAGTGAACTTTTGATTGCTGAAAAGTTCTGAAGTGATCCATGGCTTATATTGCTAAGGTAATAAACGAGGCCACACACGATTCTACAGTAGAATTAAAAATTGTTTCCTAACAAAGCAGGCATCATAAGAGCTGTCTCTAAAGCTTACCATGCCACTTCAGACTGATGTGGCCACAGCAGTTGTAACCACACCTGAGAGACAATATCAACAAGAGAGAAGACTAAACATCACTCAAAGAGTAGTAGTTTCAGCCTCAGTCTAATTCAAGGTCCATCTGAGGTCGTTTAATAAAGGGGATAGGAAGCAAAGTTGTTCCCCACCACTCTTGCAGAGGTGGAATTGCTGTCATCACAAAGAATTCCATGATCAAACATCTTAACCACACCACAGTCTTTAGTTTCTACCACACATCCTTTGAACTAGTCCAAACCACACTCACACTGGAAGAAAGGTCAGTCCATTTACCACCCTCATCCTATTAGAAAAAACAAGCTGACTGAAGTTCTCTTTTTGGAGCAGTTTCCGAATCTTCTGGAGTATGGCAATTTGATAGGTGGCAACCTGATCATTCTTGGAGATTTCAACTTTCACTTTGACTGTCCCATGCACATCAAAACTCATAGAGTCCATTAATGTTTTCAACTTCAAACAGTCAATTAATCAAGCCAATCATTAACTTGGTCACATTTTAGATTGGATTCTTCATAGACCTGATGATAATATTCTACAGACCTCCCTTGTATCCCACGAACTTGTATCAGATCACCTTTACCTTATATGCCATCTTGATGTATCAGTCCCTAACCCTCCACATTTATTTGCTACTTAGAGAAACCTCCATATGATAAATAGAACAAGACTAATGTATGACATCCAAGCAAACCTAACAACTTGCTTACCTCCTACAGCAGAACAACTCGAAAGCTGCATGTGTTCATTGCTTGAAAACCTTGCCCCAGACACCAAGCTTAGAGTATCATTTAAAAAGTGTTTGCCATGGTATAGTAGCATTAAAGAACAGATTCTCACTGCTAAAAGAAACCGCTGTAAAGCTGAGAGGCTTTGGCTTTCATCCAGATTAATTATTCATAAGCAAATCTATGAAACTGCTAAGAAGAATGTTGCATAGTCCATGAAGCAAAATCAGCTCACTACAGTGCTAAGATCATGTAAAGTTCCAGCTGCAAAGAGCTCTTCGAGATTACAAACTAATGTCAAGGAACAAATGTACACTACTTCCAACTATCTTCTTTCTAGTTGACCTTCTGGACCTGTTTGCAAATTTCTTCCATGACAAAGTACAAACCATTAGAGATGAGTTTGACAAGACAATTTTAATTGACTCGTCACCATACAGTTGCAATACAGAATTTCAACGGCAACCGTTAGCAGCATTTGAACCTGTCTCAATGGATTTAGTATGTACACTTGTGATGAAGAGTACACCAAAGTCATGTGAACTTGATCCAATTTCAACATCACTGCTGCTTGATTGCTTAGATCCAGTATTGCCTTCACTGATGTTATTAACACCTCTCTCTCATCATGGGAATTCCCATTATTTTTCAAAACTGCCATTGTTAAGCCTCTGCTGAAGAAACCAACACTCGACCATAATGATTTAAAGAAATATCGTCCAATTTCTAATCAGTCATTTGGGAGAGCTTTTGTGGTATGCCTACCAGACTGTGGTTCTCTTACTGATGACAATACAGAAAATGTAGGACCAGAAATGAAATGTGTTTCTGATTGACCCTTTCAGGCTGGAGAAGCCCTGGAGGAAGAATAGAAATCTGTTTGATCTGGCAATATTAAATCCTGGCAAGGCCTAACCTGCTCAGAAACAGTGAAATTTACAGTCAATTGCATTTCATTTCTTATGCCTTGCTATGATCATGTCATCATCATCATCATCATCATCATCATCATCATCATCATCATCCTCCTCCTCCTCCTCCTCCTTTTTTATTATCCAGGCCTTTTATTAATCTTCTAACGAGGGTAGGCCTGTCTGTTTCGTCGTGAGAGTATTCAAAGCTTTCTTCCAGGCTCTACCGTCCTGTGGATTCATTCCGCTCAGCCCCAATGTCTTTCTGTCTCTTTTTGTCAACTCTTCCCATGTTTGCTTAGGTCTGCCTGGAGCTCGACTTCCATTAACTTTGAAGGAACGGACCTTGGATATCCACCCTTTACTACGCTCAACATGGCCCAACCATCACATCCTATTTGATTCGATAATGTCAGAAATGTTTCTGATGTTGAGCTGGGTGAGGAGAGACTCAAATGGGACATTCGCCTCAGGATTTACATGGCAGATCCATCGTATCATGGCTTTATCATTGCGATGTATCTTCCTGAGAGTTGTAGCAGTGACAGCCCAGGTTTTAGAGCCGTATAACAGCACAGGTCTGATGTAAGTTGAGTAAAGACAACCCCTTGTAATGTGCATCAAATGCCTATTCGTCAGGATTGGGAAAAGCTCTCTAAACTTATTCCAAGCAGACTTGCAACGCGTTGTTGATGCCAGTTTACATCCTCCTCCGGCCGATATGGTGTCTCCTAGATAACAGAAGTCGGCTACGACATCAAGCTTTTCACCTACAGTTACTTCTGTCACAGGCCTTCCATCAATAGGTCGAGCGAGTCCACTACATCTGGGACACTTGTAGCTTGGATCAGGTTTGAGAGGTCCATTGATTCCACTACATTTCTTGTGAACCCAATGTGAACAGCTGATGCAAAAGATTGAGTTTCTACCTGCGCCTTTTAGGCAGACGGCACATGGATACTTTTCTGTGCTTTTCAGTGTTTCCCTATTCAGGCCGGAAATTAATACCTTGGATTTACCCATGTTGACCCTGAGACCTTTTTCTAACATGCCCTTCTTCCATTCTGTCACATGTTCAACCAGAGCCTCGAGTGTGGAGTCAACGACCGCTAGATCATCAGCATACAGGAGCTTGTATGGGCAGCTTGTTCGAAAGTGAATTGACAGCGCTTCCAGAACAACGATAAACAATAACGGGCTCAATACCGATCCTTGATGAACACCAACATTGACATTGAACTCGTCACTATAGCCATCACCAACACGAACACGGCTTCTAGCATTAGAGTACATGGACTGTACAGTTTTAACAAGCCATTCTTCAACGCCTAATTTACGCATTGCCCACCATATGACATTCCTTGGAACTCTGTCGATGCCTTCTCAAGATCTATGAAGGCCATGTATAAGGGCTTGTTAACTGCGATGTGTTTTTCTTGCATCTGTCGCAAGATGTATATGGCATCAACAGTTCCTCTTCCTGGCATGAAACATAACTGCATGTCACCAATGTGTGCTTGTTGTCTGATCAATTGCTCTATAATTCTCTCAAAAACTTTCATTATCTGGTCCATCATCTTTAGGTCTCTGTAGTTGCTCCTGTCCAGTGCGTCGCCTTTGCCCTTGTATAGACTGACTATGTAGCTTTCCTCCCACTGTGTTGGAATATGTCCATCACGAATGATAGCTTCAAAGAGATCACGTATGAGTGCTACACCACTCATGCCAGTAGGCTTCAACGTCTCTTCTACTGTGTCAGATGGGCCTGCAGCTTTACCCATCACCATCTTGCTGATTGCTTTTTCAATCATCACAGTAGTGATTGGAATACTTGGGCCCTCAACAGGAGGCTCATCCATGAGGTCATTCGGGTTCCATGGGAATTCAACATTCAGCAGCCTATCATAGTGCTGTTTCCAAGCATTTTCTCTGGATTCCTCGTCCAGGCAGAGCTCACCCTCGTCATTCCTGATTGGTTTCTCACCGATTACATCTAGATTATCTCGGCGCATCTGCTTGGCCATCATGTAGATGCATTGTGATTTCGGGTCGATGTTTTATAAGACCTGTTTTTCTGCTTCCCATTTGGCATGATGAATAGTTTGCTTTGTGAAACGCTTGGTGGCACAGTAGTCTTCCCTACTGCCCCCATTCTTCCATGCCTTAAAACATCGCCTCTTTCACGAACCGCATGATCCACGACGTCAGTCCACCACCAGGTTTCCTTTCACCATTTATGCTTGCTTGACAAACCACATACTTCAGTTGCAGCCTCAAGCAGATCATCTTTCAGAGCTGTCCACAGTTCCTCCACATTATTCGCTTTGTTACTCTCAGTCTTTGAGATGTAGGACTCAACAAACTTGTCTCTCAAAGCTGGTTCTTTAAGTTTCCACAGTCTTATGCGTGGTGTGAACTTGCGCTTACATTTACGAAATGATGGAACCTTCAGGTCACATGCAACTAGTTTGTGTTGTAAGGTACATTCCTCATTGAGTATGACCTTCACGTTTGTTACATATTTTCTGAACCTACGATGGTAAAGCATGTAATCAATCTGTGTGCAGATATCTCCGGATTGGTATGTAACCAGGTGTCTGCTGCACTTATAGAATTGTGAGTTTCCTATCACTAAGTCATTTGCGACAGTGAATTCCAGCACCCGTTCACCGTTTGAATTGCGCTGTCCATAGGCGTGACCTCCATGCCATTCCTCATATCCGTCAGGATTGCTACCTATATGCCCATTCCAATCCCCACATACAAAGAGTTCCTCCGAGGCCGGGATATTTGTGACCAGGCTCAGCAGCTGCTCATAGAATCTATCCTTCTCGTCTTCGCTAAGGCCAACCTGTGGTGCATAAATGCTCACGATGGCGAACACCTTTCCAACAACAATCCGTACCATAAGAATCCTATCCGAAGTATGTGTCACCTCGAACACCTTATCCACCCATCTCTCTGAAAGCATTACTCCAACACCACCTGTACCTTTATTGTTTCCGGACCATATAAACTTGCACTGGGAATTCTTTCCTGTAACTTTCCTGCAGCCCTCATTTCGCCATCTAGTTTCCTGTAGACAGAGGAGATCGGTCCTCCAGCATGTCATCATTTCTGCAATTTCATTCGCCTTGCCCCACATAGTGCTTACATTTAAAGTTCCTATGCGGAATTTTTCTTTTTGTTTTTGTTCGTTTTGTTCTGGACATTCATTGGATTCACCATAATGACCAGACCCTGCGGGCCCATGCACCCCGAGGCCCGCCAAGCCCGAGACATTACCAGCTGCACTGCTGCTGGCACTGCCTACCTGCATACTTTCATGACTTGACATTTTTTGAAATTGTCAGTTTTTATAGCCGGATGACTTTCCTTGGCTAACTTGAACACATATGGCAGTTCAAGGGCTCCACCGTTCCCAACTGACTAGGGCTGAAGTGCTCGAAAAAGTTTTTGCCCACAGCTGCTGCACCGTTGCATCATTTATTATGATACTCGCTGCATCAGCTACTGTCACCCTGGTTGTGACAGGCTATTAAAGGAGACAATAGCAGTCGCCACTTGACCCAGATGGCTGGGGGTCTGTTCATGGGCATCAGGGCATGTCCACACGCCAATGGGCCTGGAATGCTGCATGTCATGGGGCAGACCTCCTCAGAGTCCCCTACCATTCTGCCTGAGGCCGCAAGGCACCCAGTTTCCATGTGCCACCGCGAGGAGGTACCGTAATGGGGCTTTGGTCGTTGAGAGGTTGTGTACTGGCAGGGAAGACTTACGCACTCGGCTCCCTTTTCACTATAACTAGCTAGTCAGTGGTGAGGCTGAAAGTGAAGGTGGTACAACACCCATGCACTTCGCAACACACTAGACCCATTAAGACATCACATGTGCTCTACACATCATGAGTCCGGCACACTAAAAAGGCAGCAATGCAGGTGAGGCAGCAATGCAGGACCAGGTCTGTGCTCTCAAACCTAAGCACACAGATATGATTTGGTTTCATGACATTTCTCTCTGCCATTGAAGGCTGGAAAAGAGGATAGAACCCTCAAGCCTTACAATATAACTGAAGTGTGTAATCTCTGACCCACCTGATAACGTTACAATACTGTCACAGAACTAGGCGAAAATTGACTTTATTTCTTCTTGGCAATTTCACCATTTTTTTTTGGTTTCGTCGTACATGCGTTACCTGGGGTGAATAAGTGTTTTTCAAGGTAAGTGACGTGTAGCGACTTGCTTGCATGTACCTGACTAGAAATCACTTGAAGTCAGGAACATTATAATTACGGGGTGCACGGGAATTTTGCCCTGAATTCTGCTCATCTAATTGGGGACATATAAGGCAGAATATTTCTAAAAAGATTACGAGTTAAAAGTATCTTGTCAAAGGAGAGATAGCTCGTCATTCTTTCTCCAGCTAAAGGGGTGAGTGTTAAATTTATATTTCGTTTTATTTACAGTGAATTTTATTCAGTTTATCATTTCATGTAATGATACCTTTATTACAATGCAGATTTAAACCGTTGAATATTTGGAATTACTAGTCACTATTAGATTTAAATGCAATAGCATAATCTAAATGTTAGATTGTTTTAGAAACAACTATTATTAGTTTGGTTTCTTTATTGTAGCTGAATGTGATTGATTGCTCCAGCAAAAGGGCTGAATGTGATTGATTGTGCCGTGATTATGCTGTTTAATTGTGCCATTTGATTGTGCGATCAAAATGAGGTATCTGACTGTCTGTCTGTCAGATTGTCTGTCCGTCTATGTTTGTATCTGGCGTGAACAGGAGGTCATGATGTCTGAGGATATCTGTCGAGATGTGTAAATATCCGGAAATCTAGAAGTCTAAATGTCCGAGTGTCAGAGCTGTCTAGAGGTGTAAACGTCCGGGGTAGCATCTAAGTGTTTGGGACCGGTGGTTCTTGTAGGTGCTGTATGCTGTCTGTACGTATAACTGTAGTGGATCCGTGAAGGGCAAGCAGCCGATAAAAGTATTGGGTCAACCCTAGGTATTCGGAGAAGCTGTGCGGCGATTCAACAGTTGGTGAATAGTACGGTTGTACAGGGTCGAGATGCATGTGTGTTTCAATTGTGGTTACAATTGAATACATTGTTATATTTACACGTAGTTATTTTGAATCACAGTAGTATTCCAAGGGATTACATGAATCTCAATAACAGTTAGTAACTTGATTTAATACATGTAGATGTTTGTACTTGTTGTCGCAATCCATACGTGTAAATATATAATTTGATGTTTGTATTTGTTATCGCAATTTACGCATGCGATAATATAACTTTTGTAAAGGTTCCATTTTATATGAAACAATTGTGTAGTCCAGGAGGTTCCTTGGATCTGTGTTTATTTTGTATTAATATTTAATTTATTTTTAAATTGTGAATGGTTGTGAAGTGTGATCATGGGTTAAACGCATGAGTTATTGTGTTGATACATCATTATTTTTCATTAATAATTTATTTCATAAATTTACATCATCTTTCACATATTGTGTTTGTGTTGTTCATTTAATCCACCAACCACTCGGTAACAATTCTGTTAGAAATACAACAGTACCAATTGCAGATATCTGTGATAATGAATCATAGAGTGTAAACTGGTAGACATGTGCTTGATGGATAGCCACCTTGAGATGGTAATGTGTAAAAGTTTTTTTCCCATTGTCTATGAAGTTATAGATGGGAAAGCTGAAAGTTTTGTCATTTCAGGAAAGTTGGATCTGAGATGTAGAGGAGTTCATATCTTAGTTAATGAGATCAGGCAAATAATTTCTGAGAAACATAATTTGCTTTAAAAAATCACTTCCTTTGCTTTGGATTTCGTTAATGCTGTAAATTCCCACTTAAAGAATGCAAACATGACCCAACATCAAACTTGATAATTGCATATTAGTAATTTTATTTAAATCAAGCACAGTTTTTGTATAGTACAATCTATATGTTACAAATAGTTTAGTGTTTTATTAGCTACCATGTTCACACACACACACACACACACACACACACACACACACACACACACACACACACACATGTGCAGACACAGCTTAAAGTTCATTTAATGTATTTGTTTTCTGTTTCTTTGGTAGATAAGCTTAACTTTTATCAAATCATTTAAAGTGCCTGTTGGTAAACTATTTTGTTGTAAAAAGTTTTGTAAATATGCAAAATGAATGTACCATTTTTTACAACTTTATGTTTTATCGAATACAGTTTCATATCAATAAACAGAGGGTTATTAGTAATTGAAGTCTAAAAACCAAATTTGTTCTCTTTTGTAGGAAGCCGATGTGTAATAGAAAATTACTTGGAAGACTATGATTACAACTCTAGGGTTGTCTCCCTTAACAATCATAGCCTGACAACACTGTATCATTCTGAGTTGATGGTCCTGACAGTGACTATGAATTTGTCAGGAAACAGCTTAGTGTCAGCAATGAACCTACACTGGTTACAATGTCTCATGACACTGAATCTAGACAACAACCAGATCTCCAGCACAGTGGGTTTAGGATCACTCTCACAGCTGAAAGACCTTTCCCTCAGGAATAACTGTATCTTTTATCATAATTTTTCTCTTGTTGTTTCCTGAATTATCATATAGTCGGACATCGGTATCTCTTATCTAATCATAGTGGCATTAGTGGACATTTAAAATTGTGTTAAGTGTTATATGCTGTTTTATAAAGTCAGATTGTCAAAATCATCTGATGTTTGGACGTAAGCTGAGTAGCCTCCTGTGACAGCTGATTGCTTAACTGAAGTTAATTTCTTTGATAATTTCGTTCATGAGTTCACATAAAAATGTGTTGTTTTAAGAGGTAATTGCTTGATACAGGTGACCTCTTCAGTATATTTGACTGTACAGTATTTCCCCTCTTGAACAGCCCCCAGATCAGTGACCACCCACTTCTTACAGCCAGAATTTCTTGGCACCAACGAGTTTATATTCAAAAGTACCCCTCAAGAATAGACACCGCTCTAATGTGACCAGTGGCCAGCATATTGGTACAAAAATGTAAAATGTTCCCGTCACGAGTGGCCACTTTTTTTCAGATTAATCCAAAACCAATAAGTGATTCATATCATGACATAAGGTAAGTAATCAGATTATCTCTATGATCTATGCATGTCTCTCAGTGTCAAGTTTCCGTTACTGAAAGAAGTATTGGCTAAAGTACATGTAACAGTAAGATTAATATTATATCATTGTCTATAAAAGCTGACGTATACAGGAAATAGGCTCAACAATGTTTTGGGCTTTACACATCTGTTGAGTTCATCTCTTTGATGATTACAACTGGACATAATTGTCAAGATTATAACAGGGTTAGCATCGGCTAAAAAAAAGATTTTGTGTATTAACACACGCACAAAGAAAGTAACCTTGAACAAAACAGTGTACAAGACAAAGACCGAAAAATCACATGATAACACATTTATTGCTTCCTTTACTAAAAAGGCATTTTTTGTCCGCTTGACAGACATTTTGTCTGCATAATTAAATCGCATAGAGTTAGCAACATTCAAATAAATCATTTCCAAACATTAACATGTCATCAGGTAATAGGAGGGGGACTTTCCAAACAATTGTATGTTGAAAAGACTCCAATAAACAACATCATAATTGATAAGGTGGTTATTCAGCAGCAGTGGGAAAATGGAGAAAGGGGAATGAGAATTATGTATGTACCAAGATTTAAATGCTCATATAACATGCTTGTGCCAAGAATAAGAACTATTAATGTATATTCAGATGAAATATATTTTACCAAGAAGAACCTATTAATATTTAATGTTACATTTAAATAAAGATATTAAATGCTTTGAAGTATGTAGCTCTCTTACTGTGTACATTACATTTACTTCTCACAAACAATTTAGTCCTCTCTGGAAAGGCCACCTGTCTTATTAGGCCACTTTCCCGGTGCAGAAGGGGTGGCTGAATAAGTGGGGGACCACTGTACTAAGCATTGTAAATGGGTTTGATGGTAGGACTGTTCATATCTTTGTTTTAAGTTTTTAAGATAAAACAATTAAGACTGAAGATGGAACCTTACTAAAGTTTTTCTCACAATTAATGGGATGTTCAGAACTTAAAATATTGTTAAATTTTATTTCTTCAATAAAAGAAATATCAATAAAATAATGGACATAGGACTAACCCCCTTACGACATGTATGACATAGATAGGTACTTGTAATATCAGTCTTTGTATATGACAATGCAAACCGTAAAACTCATTATTTGACAGGTTCTAAATTAAAAATATTTAAAAATCACTAAAGGTGGGCTATATGTAAGACTCGCATTAAATAGAAGGAAAACTAGTTATACAGTACTGAGAATTTTTTTAAACATTTTTTAAGAAAAGCAAATTGTTGAGTGTTGGTCAGATTCCACAAAGAATAAGTATTATTAAAACTGGAAGTTCTTAATTGATAAATTATAGATTAATTATCAGCATTCTTCTGAAAATTTAACAAGTTTTGGGAATTGGGAAAAAAATCATGTTTAATAGTTCAAAATCTGGTTTTGCTCTTTGGAATTGCTTACAGGTAATAAGCACCAATATTGTCAACATTGGTTAAAGCAACAGTTCGGTCTGACAGGCATTCATAGCAGTTTGCATCAAATAGGGGTAAGATATTTGTTATTCGTCTATATATTTGTAATAGACATGCAACGTGTAATTACTTTTATCTCAGAGCTGGACAAATGCACTTGCTTGACACCCAGAACTAGCTCTTATTTTGCTCAGGCAAGCAAATGTTTTCCATGTGCATGCATGTGAGTATGCCCAAAACTTTAGATAGTTCTTTGTTTGCAAGTTTAGTGGTCACGTTCTCTTTTTGCAAGTCTACTACTCGGACCTTGTTACAATAGAGATATCAGCACTTTTGATGTACCACAATGCTTATGTTACATAACTACCTTCAGTTTCATCCATCTATGAATATTTTATTTTATAATACATTGTCAAAATCCCACACAAACATCTTATAGTTATTGTCAAGGTAAATATTACATTTTTATTGCCAGACATAATAATGTATATACTTACTATCTGAAGCAACTTTTGACCAATAAGGAATAAATATTTATTTTTATTTATATTTTAACCTATTGTCAGGTACTGTTTAATTTTAATATTTCTGAGTATGTGGGATTCACTGCCTTTCAAATTCCTGCCTGAGGTAATAGTGTGAGCAGGCTCCTTCTTAATCTGTCCTTTGATCTTGCCTGGTCAGTTTCTGGTGCAGTGAACTGTGCTCAGATTGCATGTTACTGATTTCAAGGTAACTAGATAATTACTGATAATAGCAAAACTCACAAGATTTGAGTTGCAAGTGTGTTTGAAACTTAAAGGCATTAATCTTTTATGATAAACATACTGAAATATTCACTATCCAAGTGATGCTTGTCATCAGTTTTTTAAACTGTGGTTTCACTTTTTTCATGGGTTACCAGTTCTTATGGGTTTTGTGATTACACCAAGATATGAATATAAGGTCCCCCATGAAAAACAAACCACATGTGATCAACGTTCCCTCTAAGCTGTACATGTGTGCACGCGCGCAGCTGCTCAGGCATCCCCACGCAGCTGAATTGTCAATTTTTGCTCAATCCAACGTTCAATTTTGCTCGTCTCCATAATGCTTGCGCAGTGCAGCAAGCACTGTGTGCAAATCTACCATTTGCTTAGAGGGAATGTTGCATGTGATGTAGAAAGCACACACCCTTCTTACTGTTACATACATAGCAATCAACAAAGCTCAACATCATATTTCAACTTCTACCTGTTTGCTTTTTTAAACCCATATTATATATAGTTACAACAATTATGAATGCAGTTATCTGATAGCTGCTGATTCTACTCTATATGCAAGAGGAGTAAGGATAGAGAAAAAAAAAGAAAGAACATAATGTATTTAAGTACTAATATTACAATTGAAGGCTATTAAGTGACATGGAAGAATTCAAATGCATGCTTATTTAACTTGATTTATTTAACTGTTGAAAATAGATGTAAGAAAAATCTGCATTTGATTCTTTGCAGCTCTCTAATTTAAGATTTACCCACATTTATAATCAGTATGAATTAAGTCTGCACATAGTGGATTGATAAATGCTGTAACAAGATAGCTGGGTGGGATTTTGGATTTACAACACAACACAATTGATGGTGATAAAAATAAAATGTTAAATGACAAATGATTTGAATGAGAAATGAATTATGAATAATATGTGTGTGTATATGATCCAAATATTGGATCAATTAAAATAAAACTCAGACTGATTACTGCAAATACAAATATATGACTCTACACAGTACAAAGACAAGTGGTTGATTCTCAGGGATTTCACCACAAAAAGAATGATGTCTTTTACTTAAACAGTAAAAAGTATTCTAATAAAATGAATTCACCCAAATAGTGAAATTATGTAAACAAAAGGAAATATATACAGCTTATCTCTACAGTCAAAAAATACAACAGGTTTTATGAATCCCAAGAATTAGCCCAAAGATTACATGTATAGAGTTATACACTGTCACGGGCACACTCGGATACCAGTGACATTGGTCAGTCAAGCCGTCAGTATTCTAAGTTGGTCAATCAGGCAATCAGCGCCCACCAATCTCGGTCAGCAAATCTTGATTACCTGCTACTCGGCCAGCATCACTATTCAGCTAAACGGCTGCTATGGTTCTGCCTCACAGATGCTATGGTCGACTTCTGTTGTTAGCTCTGCAGCTGATACCACATCAACTCCGATCCCTCTGGTCAGCTCTACAGCTGAAGATGTCCTTAATGTAGATCGCTCACTGAAAAACCATCCCATAAAGATTTTTTCCTACAGTGAGGCATTTATAGACAGATATCATCTGTGCACTGGAAGCATTTGGTTCTTTCCATCGAAAGCACTTCTCATGTATGGCATAGGATGTACTGAACTCACTATTTCTAAATATTGTACGATATTGTACAATATATATATATATCACTCAAAGGTATCATTGTGCACATAAAAGTGAAGCTCAAGTACATTTATTTATTAAATAAAAGGATTTACACAATTCCATGACAAATGCAAGATTTGTACATCTTATTATTGGATGTATTCATTTTGGTATATTTATAGATGTTTATTCTCGAGTTTAAGTACCCGTGAACATGTTTCTTTTAATACAAAATCATAAAAACTGATGTCCACTAAAATGAAACCACAGTATTTAGCATTTCCAGGAGACTGATTCATGCTACCTGTTTGTCAGCTAATTACATGAATAAAAAAGGTGTTCTTAAATCATTTTGCTGTGCAAAAACAATTCAAAACCAATCGCATTTCCAAGTAAAGTTTTTATTACTGGTGCTATAGTTAAAAAGGCGAGTCTGTTAGCTGTGTATCTTTGCTCTTGCATGTATCCATGCTAAAGCTGTACCAATTAATTGTCTGTACTCATAATCGGGCCGATTATTAGAACAATCGGTATAATCGGTATCGGCAGAAATAATCTGTGCCAATGTAATCAAATTTTTAAAACAATAAATTTCTAAAATATAAATTCAATCATAACATTCATCTTGACGTGGCTTGAATTTTTAAATCAATTAAATTGTGGAAATTAAGGATTAAACATTTTGATTTGGGGGTTAATTGAAAGACAGTATATTCTTAAAAGTAAATACTTTTTAACACACTTGCTGTAAACTACCGCTGATTGTCTGCACACAGCAAATTATAAATACCATTCATGCACTCATCCCAATCACAGCAGCCAACCAGCCAATGAGGCCTCGTGGAGCTGTTGAACTTCCAGCATACACATTAGCAGATAGCTAGGCAGATTAGATAGCTGGTGAAATTTGCAACTACTACAAAACTATGACTCACTATAGTAAATCTGTTCTTTAGCCTGTCCTGCAATACTATTAATCAACAAATAGCAGTGGCATGCTGTGCAAAAGCAGCTGAATGCTAAAATAAAAATATTATGCAGCATTGATATTGGCATGCCAGCGCCAGAGACATTAATACACCTGGATACCCCAACTGCTTCAGCGTGCGACTCAAGCTTGGTGCGTGCATCCATCTGGCCACGTGGGCAACTTAATTATAGCTTGTTTTAACACATTGTTTCAAGAGCACGAGTCGATTGGATTATTAATATCAAATTTTGAAGTCTGTATTTACCTTCATTTAATTTCATGTTGGAGAAATCAGAAAATATGCACATGCAAAAAAAACACAGAATCACTCATAGTACTTTATTACAGTTTAATAATTTTCGGGTCATAGAAAGTTACATTTTGAACATGCCTATGTCTTAGGACACTGAAAAAATTATTTTTTCATGTCCCAAGATTTACAGCCATTACAGTAGTAAAAGAAACGAAAGAAAACCCACAACTAACATCGGTAAAGTTTAGATATTGGCCCGTAGATAAGTCGACCCCCCCCCCCCCCGGCTTTTAATTTTCCGAAATTATTCAGCTTATACGCGAGTATATACTGTGATAATGAAATAATCGGTCTCATAATCTGTATCGGCAATTTTAATAATTGGCTATACTCAGTATCAACATAATGAGCAAAATGTGACAACCATACAGCTTTAGTCCATGCTTTTTATTTTCAAAACCTTTCCATTTTCTCATCTGCACATCTACTATTAGTTAAAAAAAACTTTAACAACTGCCATAAGATTTTAAGGTGCAAAAGGAAGATGAAAAGAAAATCTGTTTATTTTGTATGATAAATAGAACAAAATTTTATGTGAACATCCCATATTTTATTTTGCCTTGTTTAAACTTTTGTTGTAATATTTGTATTCATTAGCAAGTTCTAATCTTCAAATTTTCCAGCCAGGTTATAAAGGATAACTTTTCTTGAAAGACCACCCCATCTGCCAGAACATAATGGAAAAACAGATGGTTTATTATGACAAGTCATCACACTAAATAATCATTGAATCTGTGCATCGAGAAGCCAGTTTCTCATGACATGAGTTTTTGTAAATGCATGATTTTTTAAATTGGATTTGTTTTAGAGACTGTTGAGCAATTTCATGTAAAGTTCCTTGACTTTTTCCCAGTGATAGAGAAGGCAGAAGACCTGGAGGAACTGTCACAGTGCCCATCTCTTACAGTGTTGAACATCAAGGGAAATCCTATATGTAATATTACTCATGTGCAATCGTTAGTTTTCAGTACAATAGTTAGGCTAGAGTCACTAGATGGCACTGTAAGAATCTGATGACAGTTACAATTTTCTTATTCTTTGCCAATTATTCAAGAAATTTGTCCTTCAAAATAATGAAATAAAAGTAGTCATCAGTGAGATCATTTTAAAAATGTAAGTCTTATCTATTCAGTGATGCATTTAAGCTTTAAATTATTGTTCTTTTGTCTTGATCTTTATTTAGTATCAATATGGCACATGTACTGATAAAGTTTGAAGAGAAGAAATCTTAACAGAAACAAAAATATGTTCAAGCACTGAAAACTGAAAGCAAATCTTCTGACACATGTTTGGAAGCAAGTTCATCATTGTTTGCAGAAATATTCTGTGTATATGAGTGTGTGACAATCATGGATTTAGATTGCCAATATAGATCAAGACAAAAATCACTTTTTTGTTGCAGTATGCACAAACCAGTTTGTGAATTATGCTACATTTAGATGTATTTATACATCTTGTCCTCTTTTACTGAACTTATTTCTCTTTTAATATGTCAAGTAAAGGTTATTTAAACTTATATTAACATCTTAATAATTTGTTATGATGATATAAATCATTAGGTTTCTATTAACTAATAGCTGTATGTCTTGTGTCATTAAAGAGATGAGTTGATTTTGACATTCCAGCCATAAGGTAGAGCGTAGCATATTGATTTCTGTCTGTCTGGTACCAATATTAATTCCATGTAATAATATCTGTTTTCCAACATCTACAGTTACAAAACTTGTGGATAGCTTGCTTGTAGTTTAAGGAACAAAAACCACCAATTTCATGCTCAAAAGGTAAGGTCACTCTGACTGAAGGAAAGAAAATCTTATTTATCCACCACTTACAGTAACTGAACTTTGTGAATAGCTTACACTTAGGGCAAGGAAGAGTCAAATAGCTTTGTGAATATCTTCAAATTAGGGCAAGGAAGAGTAAAATAGCTTTGTGAATATCTTCAAATTAGGGCAAGGAAGAGTCAAATAGCTTTGTGAATAGTTTACACTTAGTGCAAGGAAGAGTCAAATAGCTTTGTGAATATCTTCAAATTAGGGCAAGGAAGAGTCAAATTAATTTCAAGTTGGAAAAGTCAAAGTCACTGTCACTTTGACTAAAAGAATAAAAGTAGTTTCAGCACAATAACTTCCGTTCTCCACCATGTATAGTTTCCAAACTTTGTAGATTGCTTGCACTTGGCTTAAGGAAGAATTCTATAAAATTTGGGATCTTTTGGCTAAATAAGATCAATGGTCAAAATCACATTGGTGACTGAAAGAAAGAAAAAAGTTTCTGCACAACAACATTAATGCTGCATGATATTCCCTAATAATAATAATAATAATAATAATAATAATAATAATGAGGATCTTGTATTGTGCCTAATCTTTAGAAGTGCTGTACAACATCTATAATGATATGACTACCAAAAAAGGCAAATACTATGAAATTAGTAAACATAAAAACATGCTGTAAATATTTAACATAGGAAACATTATTAGGTCTTTAAGCTTGTTCTTGAAGTCGAAATAGGTGAGTTTTAAGAGCACCCTTGAAATGGACTACTGTGTCTTTGTCTCTAAGTACACCGAGCAATTCATTCTGCGTTGCTGGTCCCTGGTATGCAAAAGAATGATGTCCATGTGATTTCGTTTTCATAGTGGGAATAATGTTTGTCAGAAGAGGAGCGTAAGTATCTTGCTGGTGTGTACACATGGGTGACGTCGGATAGGTATGTTGGACTGAAGTCCATCAGTGAAACTTAGCACAGAAAACAAATTTTGTGTTTGATTCTGGATTGAATGGATAGCCAGTGTAGGGTACAGAGCAGCAGGGAAGTGTGCTCTGAACATGATACTCTAAGGTTGATCCGAGCAGCTGTGTTTTGAACTTTTTGAAGTTTCTGGAATAGATATTGAGATGAACCAGACAGAATTGAGTTTCAATAGTCCAGTCTTGAAAGTGGCATCAACTGAAAGATATTTGTGAATGGAGCTGATGTGTCTCAGCTCAAGATTTACAGCCTTGCATCTGTTCTTGACATGTTGGAGCAGTGTGAGAGTACTGTCAGGAGTAACACATAGGTTTCATACTGACTGTGTGAAACTTAATGTTGGTGTTGCTGATATTTATTGTTTGAGGTAAAGGATGTGAATGAGAAAGTCTTTGTGTTGTGATCAGAATGTCCTCAGTTTTATCATCATTCATCTGCAGCCTGTTACATGTCATCATGATTTCACATCAGAAATGCACTAAAATGCACTAAATGCAGAAACTAAAGTTGGATGGCTAGATTTCTGTATTTGGGTGTCATCAGCATACAATTGGTGAGACACTAGATAATGATCTATGACGCTTGAGAGCAGGTAATTGTATAGAATGAAGAGAACAGACCCCTGTGGAACATCACAACAAGGACTGTGAGGACTGTAATCTTTCTGCTGTCCAAAGCAGAGAGAATGTCGTTAACTAGTTTCAGAAGAGTAGTTTCAGTACTGTGGCAAAGGTGATATGCAGACTGTACATTGCTAAAATGACTGTTTGAATTCAGATGAGAAACATGTTGGGGTAGAACAACTTTTTCTAAGATTTTTTGTTTGAATGGGAGATTAAAAAATGGGCAGTAGTTCTTTAAATCATTATGGTCGAGTGTTGGTTTCTTCAGCAGAGGCTTTACAATGGCAGTTTTTAAAATGACGGTAATTCCCCGGATGAGTGAGAGGTATTAATAACATGAGTTAGTGAAGGCAATATTGGATCTAAGCACTCAAGCAGCAGTGATGATGGAATTGGATCAAGTTGACATGACTTTGGAGCACTCTTCATCATGATTGTTTGTACTAAATCCATAGAGACAGGTTCAAATGCTGCTAACAGTTGCCGCTAAAATTCTCTATCACAACTGTATGGTTATGACTGGTCAAACAGTGTTGTCAAGCTTATCTCTAATTGTTTGTAATTTGTCACAGAAGAAATGTGCAAACATGTCTGGAAAGTCATCTGGACAGAAGGTAGTTGGAAGTGGTGTACATTTGTTCCTTGACATTAGTTTGTTAGTACATGTAGTCTCAAAGAGCTCTTTGCAGCTTAAACTTTCCATGGTTTTAGTACTGTAGTGGGCTGATTTTGATGCATGGACTTTGTGATGTTCTTCTTAGCGGCTTCATAGATTTCTAGTTAATAGTGGGTCTGATGGAATGCCAAAGCCTCTCAGCTTGACGGCAATCTCTTTAATGTACATGTACTCAGTCTTGGTCTATTTGGCATGGCACACAATGTTTGTGGATGGTTTGAACTTGGGGTAAAGAAAGAAGGTTATTGATTGTGTTGTCAGAAATTGAAAGGTCAATGTCACATACTAAAACAAAAAATATTCAGCACAGCAATATTAATAATGTTAATAATATATTACAGACTTAACATAGACTTTGTTGCTGGCTGGCACTTGAGTTAAAGAAGAAGCGTATTTATTTCAGAGTCAAAAGGTTAAAGACCATGGCTACTCTTTGTAGCAGGGACATTTTGATCTGGTCCTGTCCATTTTGATAAACTTGTTCAACAATAGTGCAAATTTACTTAACATGGTACAATTAAAATTTATCTTACATATTTATGTATGTACATTTGAGCTTGTTGTCCTTTAAAAAGTGTTTACAAAGATTCTGGTAGCTCGAATTGTTTGACATTTTTATTTTTGTATAGATACCATGATTAAATGTTAAAACTTTTACTATAGTTTCACGCTGGATTCTCTATAGTTATCCTTATGTCTTTCCATCTGGCATGGGACACATTTTTGTAGCAGTTAATGGAATTTGTATGGATTGCCATGAAAGTTTTGTATATATTATGAAGATGCTTTTATCAAAAAATCACTAGATTCACTTGAATTTTATAAGTTATTGCATTGTTATTTTTGCAGCATATGGCAAAATCTCATGAATGCAGCTAGTCTTTGAGTTTTGAGTGGATCATTCTTAACCTGGTACATATGATGGTCATTATCAAAAGATAAAAATATTGACAAATTACAGTACCATGCTCTTTATGATATGGATAAAGTGTACAACAGTCTTGTGAATCACGTGTTGTCTCTTTTTTCAGTGGAACATCAGTAACTTCTTTATATATTTTAGTCATCATTTGAATATGTGTAGATTACTGTTTTATATAAAAAATTAAGTGATTTTCCTCATTGTTTCATAGCTGAATGCAGTATATGACAAATTCTTTGTACATTGTACAAATCATTGAAAATTGTGGTACATATTATGGTCTTTATCTGAAGATGTGCAAATCACATAAATAACTGCAATTTGTTTTGGCATTGTTCTTCATTTTGTACTTGGGGTTGGATATTATAATCAGCTGAATATGTGCAGAGATTCCACTCCTCAGTTTTAGCGCATCAGTGAAGAGGGTAGGGTACTGGGTAAAGTCGTATGCTATTCAACTCATGCATTGCAGATAAAACTTAGATATGTATCTTTTATCTTCTTTGCTTGAGAGTTATTTTTTTTATCACTATAGTCAAACCTGTCTTATGCGACCTTTGCTATAAGTGACCACCAGATATGTATGACCACAATCGTTCTGCATGGATTGTATTATTATATAAACACACTGTCGTCATCAACCACTTGCAAAATGTGACCAGTGTTCAGGATTTTTTAAATTTTTTTGTTTTTGTTTGGGGGGGGGGGTCCCGTTTGATCTTTTCAGACCATTCGAGTTGGCCCCCTCATAGTTATTACTATTACTGAAGGCTTACTATATTGTTTTACCCAAAGGCTTAATTGTATGTTGTTGCTATATCTATTTTTTTTTTTGTTGTTTATATATCCTTTCATTTCTATTTGGCAAATGAGTTAGCGTGTAGGTATTTTTTGGTTTTAGCAATATGTTGAGTATTGCTTTTTTATTTTTTATTATAGCAGTTTTGTTATCAATTTGAGCAGCAGAGAGAGTGAATCGGACAACTTTTCAAACAAAAAACGATTTTAACCGTCAAAACGGCAAATTTTCATGTTTTAACCACACAAAAAAAAAAGTCTCCATTTGCCAAACTGAGACTTAGTTATTTTTGTCTGAAAACACGATCTTGCAGAAGGCTTCGAAATAAGTAAAAACTCACCTCTATGATTTCAACCGAATATTTTATCAAGTCCGATACGATATCACGTCCGAGGGTCTGCTAAATTTATCGTCACAAATCCGTGTGGTATTGACTGAGTGTGACTAAAGAAATTTCTAAATTGATTATGATTCATATCACCGCTGCACCAGGTCTGATGAATATTTCGTAGTGTATGAGTATCAACGCCGTTAAATACACACAATAAATTGCAGTTATCTCTGATCACTTTTGGTATTTGTGTGTATCGTTGAGTGACATATATCACATCAGTGCTTTTATGCCTGCCTCTGGAAAATATCCTAGCAGGATTTTTTTGATTATCTAACATGATATCGTCATATACTACTAAATTGTTAATACTTCCATCAATAGCATCAATGCTCGGTGCTTCCTCTATATCGGTTATAAATTCAATGATATCATCATCGATTTGAAATTCTTTTGCTTTCTCGTTAAAATCCTTTAGCACTTCATAGCATCGCTGATCGTCTACACTCGGGGCTATTAAATACAATTTGTTCCATTTCATCCATCTCGTTATCAAATTAAGTAGCAGTTGTGTCTTGCCGCTTCCAGATGGTCCGATTATAATCATTCTAATTGAATTCAGCAACATTTCATGGTGTTTAATAGGTTCCCGTCGTCGGGTAGCTGAATAATCAATTATATTCATGCTGTTATATATAAATTATGGATCTATATTGTGTGAAGTGTAAAAAACGTACTGGCACAGATGACTTGACGACGATTACAACTAAAAATAACCGATCAGCGCTTTCTGGTAAATGCGTACAATGTAGTACAAAGAAATTTAGATTTGTTTCCAAGGATTTAAAAAAAACACGAGGGGGTGATATCGCAGCCAAGCTAACTAAACTCCCTGGAACCCCATGGGCAAAGTACCCCGGAGAAAAACACCTTCCAGGGTATAGTTATTGTGGACCGGGAACCAGACTTGATATCAGACTCAATAATCATAACCAACCCAAACCCGGTGAAGAACCAATAAACGCCATTGATAGGGCGTGTCACGTTCATGATGTTGCTTATAAAAGCAGCAATTTGCAGCATAGACATCTCGCAGATGTGAAATTAATTCATGCATTAAATGCTATTCCTGATAAATCCTTCAAAGAAAAATTGGCTTCCTTTTTGATAAAATCGGCTATGAAAAGTAAATTGATGTTAGGTGCTGGTAATTAATAACAACATGGAATCTATTTATTATTCCCCAAGAGGATACTGGAGGGGTAAATCAGCAATCAATAAACTCGCTAGCGCTGCAAAAGTGAAAAAAACCACTGCGGCTCATTGGTTATCCAAAAAGGCACTATGGCAAATTTATCTACCACCGCCTAAACAAATTAATTACTCGCATTTTGATGTCAGCGTCCCTAATGAAGTTCATCAGGCTGATATATTATTTCTGCCGCATGATGGTGGTTACAAATACGCGTTAACTGTAGTTGATGCTGCGAGTCGATACAAAGAAGCAGAACCGCTAAAAACAAAATCATCACCTGAAGTTGCTTCTGCATTTAAAAGGATTTATCGAAGGGGTCCTCTGCACTGGCCAAATCTGTTACAAGTTGATCCTGGCAAGGAATTTCAGGGTGCAGTGTTATCAATAATGAAACATCATAATGTCACCATCAGGGGGGGGGCATACTGCGCTACATCGTGATCAGGCAATTGTTGAACGGTTTAATAAAACCCTTGCTGAGCGGTTATTTGGATATCAATACACAAAAGAATTCATCCAAGAAAAAAGATCCCATGAATGGGTTAAAAGATTACCAGCTGTGATTACCGCAATGAATAATGAGATTACTAGAACAATCAACATGAAACCTATCAACGCTATTAAAAAGAAGTCTATACCCTTACAACCACAAAAAGATTTCAAAGAACCAATTCTTGGTAGTAATATCACTGTGAGGTATTTATACGAACCAGGAGAGCTTGAAGGTGGCAGAAAAAGGGCTACTGATCCTATTTGGAGTGTTACTGCACACAAGATATCTAGTATAACACGATCTAGCGTTTCTAGACCAGCAATCTATAGACTGGATTCAACTGCCCCTCAACGAGGATTTACTCGACAACAATTACAAGTGATACCCGAGGATACTGAATTACCACAGCGGGGTCTTAATTAGGATTTTCAAAGACAACTCTTCGAAGCTGATTTATTTTTCGTACTCTGGATACTGCAAGATAGACTAAATTTGACCATTTGATGCGATTATCTACTATCCAAACAATTGTATCTGATATAGTCAATCCCTGTGAAGAATGTATCGGCGCTGCGTATCCTAGCATCCATGGGGATTTATTAGCACGCAATGCATCTTCAGCGACGCTGATATCAACCAGCACAATATCATTTAATACAAGAATTTGTTTTCTTGACTCTGTCAAGCCTGGAATATCAACTTTAATGTTCTGTTTTCGTGTATCACAGGGCCTATAACATAACGGTACCGGAAGTGTTGCAAATTTTTTTTTATGCGTTTCAAATAACTTCATCTGAAGTGTGTCTCTGACTATTTTTCTACTTGCAATTATCAAATCATTTGGTCTCCATGTTTCCCAGAAATCATTCATTGGAGTTTCTGAAATTATTTCACGCGCTATTTCACACTTGATTCTATCCGGTTGTAATCTAATTAGCGCTTTGAATTCTCGTAATTGTTCATCAAGTGATCTATAATCAGTACTAATTTCTTCATAATAGTCTACAAAACCCTTTAGCCATTCATGTGGGGATGCACCGACAAATGGTGGGGGTTGGCCGTGATCACCGCACATGACGACTTTTGTAGTTTTCAATAACAACCACTCAAGAAATATTTGTAATACATCTAATGACACTGTGTCTATTTCATCCCAAATGATGATTTCAGGAATAAATTTCTCGCCCATACGCTCAGGAGTCCACTTATCTCCTTTCCATCGAAAGAAACTGTGATAAATACAGGCATTTACCCCTCGCTGTATCATTTCTCTTGCAAGTCTGTGAGTTGGTGTTAGCACAATCATGTTTGGATTGGAAACGCGGAATAATTCAACTGCCCGAGTTGTTTTTCCTGACCCACCACAGACGTTTAAATAAACTGTTTTATATCGACATATTGGATCAGAACACGGTGGTGCATTAGAAAATTCTGAACACTGATTGCTTTTTCAATAATTATTTTCAATTGTTACATCTGCTGATTGAATATAATCATGAAGCATTTCCCGCTTAATTCTCCATGACCCCCAATTCTCGTTGCCAGTAGCCTTGCTACTGCTTATGAATTCAGCCACATCGCTATTTATGTAAAATGAGTCAGTGGCGACTCTAACTGCGGTGTTAGGAAATTTATTTATCATTGAAAATAAATTGATAGAAGCATAACCGAGCATAGAAGCTCTCAAATGTGTATACTGCGGATTGTATCCATCGTTGTAGGTAACAATTGTACCCAATTTGGTTCCATCGGACAGAAATGCGTCTTTACGATTGACATATATGCCTTTATTCGTTAGATCCGCGATTACAAAATCATATACAAGACCAGCTGGTACTTTTGATGTTGTAAATAATATCACTAACTACAACCTAGGGTTTGCAACACGCGTAGCAACGTTGCATGGACAGCGTCAACAATTTTCATGTGCGATTCCACTGCATCATATTTTTGGATTCTGTAGAAATGTCCGAAAAGTTATTTATGGAGCGAAGCATACAGTAGCGCTTGTACGAAAGGGTACTGATAATGATGCAATCTGGCGTGATGCTGGTGTTGCCGAGGGTAAAGTCATTTTAACAAAACTAGCATTATGGATGCCAGTGTTAACTCCATCAATCACCACAGAAGAAAAATTGTTATCATTTATGGACCAAGGAGGAAAGTCGTTGTTGAGTTGGTTATCAGTGACCACTGATATTAAACAGGATAATGTTGTATGTTGATGATACATTCACATGGCATCTGGCATCAAAACAGGGTGTTTCAGCTCCACGTCATATATTTATTGCGTTACAGAATAATGATCGAGTTGGTAATCAACAACGCAGCCATATGATATTTGATCAGTTAGGTGTTAGAGAAGTCTCGCTGAGAATAAACGGACAGCAGGAACCATCCGAGGATATACAACTTGATTATAATCACAACCATATTGCACGTGTATATCATAACCTGTTGTCATATATGGCACGTGATCAAAATGTTGATACTGGTTTGCAAATATCGCAACTTGATTTTAAAAGCCTCTATCCGATTTATTACTTTTCGCTGGAACATCTTGATTTAACAAGACAATCTGTCGTTGATATACACTTCAGAGGTCGTGTAACCCGTCCTGGTGGTATTGCTAATTACAGAGCGGTTGCTGTCATTCTCAGTGATAAATCAATGCTACTTGAAGGTGTTGGTGGAAGAATGAGAATCATTGATGCACCAGTGGAAAATCTATGATTGAAATTGTAAACGATTTAGAATCAATCTATTATGTATAATGTCGTATAGTGTTATTAGTGTTGCGTTAACCCCCGGTGAAATAAAAAAATTGCAATCAGAGTCGGCTAAAAAATGTGGAACCACTATCACGCTGAAACCCAATCAAATGACTGGCGGGGCGAATAAATTATCGCTGACAACTCGTCAAGTAAAACACTTCAATGATGCACTTGTAGCAAAAAAAGGTGTTCAGATTACTATTTCTGCGGCTGCTATCAAAAATATGATTAAAACCGGCGGTATATTCCCGTTATTTGCTGCGTTACCAGGATTAATTGCAGTGGCTGCACCAGCAGTTGCAAAAGCTGTCGCATTTGGGAGCAAAAGCGATACAAGGCATTACTGAATCATATGAACCGAAGAAAGGACGAGGGTATAAAAAAAAGGGAAAGGGTCTAAGACTACCAGGAACCCCGTATTCATGGTACAGCGGAAAGGGTCTAAGACTAGGACCAGTTTACTAGTTGATGAATCTTTGACTCCAATGTCCAATTTTGATTTACTCGATGCTGCTAAAAAATTGGCGATTAAAAATTTCAGAGGCGTCTTTATGAAAGATCAGTTACCGGCACAACCAAACAGCGTTGAAACCGGTATTATTAATTTAGATAACAGCACCGGACCCGGAACTCACTGGGTTGCAAACGCTATTGATCCACGTGCAATCATCTATTTTGATTCATATGGATTAGCACTGCCAAAAGAGTTTATGCGTTATATAAACCGCTTAAAGACTTTTCCAATGAAGACTTGGTATTCTACGCTACCAACACAACAAATGAGTGACTCAAGGGGAAAACCACCACATGTTGTCGTAAATGAATACACTAGTAGTCGCTGGAAATCGAAACGATTTTAGAGAAAGATGTATAAAATATCATGATTGAAATTTGGGGGAGATCGTTATCAGCGATGAAGAAACCCGGTGCCGATGGCACTGCAAAAATATCTGCAACCGGTGATATAAAAAAAATAATCGAAGATGAAATAGCTGAGACATTGAACTTAACAAGTGTTGATCCTAATGAAATAGTTGTATTTCAAGATCGTCAGGGTAAATTGAAAACTAGTAATGTGTCGTTGGATGATATTTTGGTTAAACAACAAAATGCATATGAGGATACTATCGCGTTATTTTCCAATCAGGGTAAACTCAAACCGGGTGTACTTTTTTCGACGATTACAGATAGATTAAAAACTCTCAACGATGAGTTAAAAAATTCTGTGTTGGAACTAGCAACACTTCAATCTAAAACTGAAGAACAAGGAAAACAGTTTTCAAATTTTCGAAGAAACATCGTGGATAAATTTATTGGAACCCCGTTAGATAAAATTGAAATAAAACTCCCTGATATTAAAAAATCCATCGATGAGACGAAAAACTTCATCGAAGCCATCAAAAATGATTTTTCGAGGATGATAACAATCATTGAAAAAACAAAAATTCCTCATGAGAAAACCAACAACGTAGTATACACGATCCAACACTGATCATTTGCGTGGACACCTACAAACAACAAATTAGATATCACTGCAACCGTTAAGGGTATTTATCAATTAACACTAGTGACAACGACTCAATTTAATATTTCATCGTCGAGTTCATCTGGGGTCAACAATACGATTTCAACGATCATCGACAAGGATATAACTGAAAAGTTCACAATAACATCTACTGATAAAAATTTGGTTAGGGTTTCAACAATGTGGTATTTGGAATTCGTAGCGGATTTAAGTAAATAACGGTTTCAATTGAAATCGCAAACTGATTTAAAAATAAAATGATTTCATCATCGCAATATCGCTATGATCAGGTCAGAGAATTTCAAACTAGACTCAAAACCCTCACTGAGGAGTATCAAATAAAAATAAAAAAATACCAACGAAGAATTACTGCAATTGATGTTACCGTGTACGCTGTGAGTGGTGTAAACACCGAAGCTGGTATTATACTGTCTTCAGTGACAATGATGGCCCCGATAGCTGTTCCAATTTGCATTTCTGCGGCAACAACAATCGCGGGAATAATTTCAATTATAACAAAAAAAATATCATCATGCAGCCAACGCAAACTACAAGACTACATAATTCAATTTCATGTTGTATCAACCGCATACTCGCAATTATCCTCGATGATATCGTCATCGCTCGATGATACAATTATATCAGATAGTGATTCTCAGCGATGGTCAGTATTTATGATTCCGCGATGTCAAAATTAGAGCGACAACAACAGTATAATGACAACACAGCAGGAACTACTTCAACAAATAGTGGAGAACACAAACCCAGTACAAACAAGCATGATCTCAATAACATCAATGAATCCAGAATTCAGTGTGAATTTCCCTACCCCAGTCCCCGTGAAGGAAATCGCGCTAGCAAAATTACGAGTATACCATAGTTGGCCTAATATCAGATCAAAATCATTTGGTGGTCAACAACCCAATAATTCACTGGTGTTCTCGTATAAGAATAAACCCGACGGTACCCCAGATGGTACCCCAGACTGGAACGTTGTTTCGATACCAACCGGATAATACCAAATTGAACAAATCAATGCTGAATTGCAACGTAGAATAAAATCGATTACTGGAAAAGAATCAAAAATAGCTATAACGGTTCATGAGCCAACACTATCATCTGCCATTGAAATAAGCACAGATGGTTACGTCGTAGATATCTATCAAAGCTCAATAAGAACCGTACTAGGATGGCCTGAATTACCACCCCCGGGAAAAACCGTTAAATTACCACCTGAACCACAAAAAAATGATTATATCACCGACAGGATAAAATCTGATAATCCAGTAAAAAGCTATAGCGATTGCACCAAATTGAAATTTTTTTATGAATTGATAAGTGCTACCACTAAAAGAGAATTCTTACTTCTTCGACCGTATGACATCACTGAAAATTTCACAGCGATGAATAATGATTTTTCATTGTTGTTGCCATCTCTTAAATATGGCATTCTCACCCGAGATGAATTTATCAGCATCGTAGAAACATGTAACAAAATCATCAATGACATGGAAACATTTCATTCACAAATTATTCAAAAAGTATTAGGTGACAGTAATCCTGAAACAAGAGATTTATTTTCAGATGAATATAAAATCCCCATCAAAGATATTCCAGCATTCAAAATACCAGGATATAATATCTCAAAACTACAAAAATCTCTCAATGAGGCTATCGATGAAGGTTTCAAAATAATTCATGACGAATGGAAAAAAAACAACATCACAACCACAACCACAAACAACTATCCTGACACATAATAATGACCCAGATGGTGGCGGCAGGCATATTGCTCCTAAAAATGTGAATATATCCTCGGTGATAGCGATCAATTTAGTATGTGATGTTATCGAAGGAAGCTATCAAATAAATCTCGAACAATCAAATCAAGCTCAGCAGGGATATATTTTGTATTCATTTGCACCAACAGCCCCTCCAGGGTTTCTAATTATTGAGTCTCTGGTTAATCCAGTCTATATGCGATGTCATAATGATTCATTAACCAGAATCAATTTCAAACTCACTGATCAGTCTAATAATCTGATTGATTTACAAGGCGAAGTTTTACAAATTAGTCTGTTTGTGAAGTCCTAAAAGGATTTTCGTCCTAAGACCCTCGGACGCGATATCGTATCGGACTTGATAAAATATTCGGTTGAAATCAACAGGGTGAGTTTTTACCCATTTTGAAGCCCCTGCAAGATCGTGTTTTCAGACAAAAATAACTAAGTCTCTGTTTGGCAAATGGAGACTTATTTTTTTTGTGGTTAAAACATGAAAATTCGTAGGAAGGCTCTATTTGCCGTTTTGACGGTTAAAATCGTTTTTTGTTTGAAAAGTTGTCCGATTCACTCTCTCTGCTGCTATTTGTATAGCACAATTTTGCTTATAGTTCAGTATCTCAATTGCATGTTCAGTTATATCTAGCTCTTCGTCGATTGTCATTTTTTTATTCTTCTCTTATTTTCTTTTTTCTTTCACTCTCTTTTGATGTTGATCCTGATATATCTGTCTATATATTTTCTTCTGAGGATCTCTGTGATTTTTTATTGTTCTTTCTCTTTGTCTCTGTATGCTCTGTTGTTTTACCTCTTGTTCTTTTTGTTGTTGTTGTTTTGTTCTTGTTAGTACAGTAGTCCCCCTCTTGTACGGCCCCCCTGACCAGCGGCCACCCGCTCCTAACGGCCAGAATTCGTTGGCACCGACGAATTTCTGTTCAAAAGTACCCCTCACGAAAGGCCACCCGGCTAACGCGACCAGCGGCCAGCATTTTTGTGCAATAATATAAAATTTACCCCTCACGAGCGGCCACATTTTATTTTTAAATGTATCCAGAACCAATAATTAATTCAAATCTTGACGTAAGGTAAGCAATTTTGATTATCTCTATCGTAGATAACACGTCTCCGAGTGTCAAATCGCCGTTAAAAGTGTCGACCAAATATTAGTACGGTATATCGTTATCTGTCAAAGTCGAAGTTTACAGGAAATGGGCTCAATAATGTTATGATAGAGTTTGGGGTTTAACACCTATGTTGAGTTCGTTGATGATTATAACCAGACGTAATTGTTATAATCATAACAAGATCAGCATAGGCTAAAAATAGATTTTGTACAGTGGCACACACAGACAACCTTAAAGAAAAACAATAGGGTACCAGACAAAGACCGGAAAAATCACGTGACCACACAAAATGGCTTCCTACGAAGGATGTATTTCGGCAGACTCGACACAAGTTTTTGTCTGCATAATTAAATCGCATACAGTCAGCAATAACCGAATAAATCATTACCAAACATTAAAATGTCATCACGTTAACGGATACATTATTTTCGAAGAAAGTCGGTTATTCTACTCGAAGACATCGGGGGGGGAGGGGATGCCGAACAATTGTATGTACAAAACCTTAAAAGACTCGTAAAAACAAGTTTATGTTGAAATAATTTGAATAAACAAAGAAATAACCGATAAGAAGGTTATTCAGCAGCAGTGGGAAAATGGAGCAAATGGAAAGATAATTATGTATGTACCAAGATGTAAACGATGTTTTTGAATCCATTTGCAATGTGCATGAGAACAATACCCGTTCGCATAACAAACTTACGCCAAGAAAGCAAAAATAGTAACGTATATTCAGTTGAAATAAATTTGTTATTATAACAAAAACAACTTTTATTGATTAATGTTTCATTTAGACGAAGATATTTAATGTTTTGAAGTATGTAGCTTTCTTACTACGTACATTACATATACATGTACTTCTCATAATAAATTTAGCCCCCCTCTGGAACGGCCACCCGCCTTATAAGGCCACTTTCCCGGTGCAGCAGGGGTGGCCGTATAAGAGGGGGACTACTGTATCTCCTTTTGTTGTTGTTCTGCATTGGGCTCTTGGATTCTTTGAGCTACTGGTTCAGTATTTTGTCCCCTTTCCTTATTTTGTTGTGGCGAGTGTTTCACTTTATTCTATGTCTTAGGTATTGGCATATCTTTTTGTTCAATAACCGGTTTGTATTCAACTTCGTGTTTTTTGTTTGTAAGCATTTCTGAGGAGTGTGTCCCACTTTTTCACATTTGGTACATTTCCTGTGGTACTGTATATACAGCCCTTATATCATGTCTTTACAAGGAATCCATGGAGAAAGAAACCATTCTTTATTGTCTTTATCTTTTCTTTATCAATTTCAAAAATGCGCACTCCATTTTTTTATGAGATAGCCTGGGTGTGTATCCATTCTTGATTTGTGCACTTTAACCTGTAGTTTTCTCTCAAAGTTTTCTACAGTTGCTTCTATTGGTGTCTCTAAGTGGATGTTTGATATATATAACTCCGCTGTCCTTTTTTTAAAATCTTCCTTAGAAATGGTTTTGGTTCTTTTATGGCAGTTGAATTCCCTCCATATTCTAGCTTTCCATTAGGCAATTTTGGCATGTTCCCTTGGCGCTTAAGATGTAAGCTCCCTTGCCCTTCATATTGAATGAGTCCACAAGACTTAAGAATGATTCCACTATGAGTGTGAACCATGTCAATAGTTTTGACACACTAGGTCTCTTTTCCGGTTCCATCCCTCTCCGGTCTATTTCTTGAGCACCTGACTTGTGTTTGCATTCATACTTCTTCAGTTTCAATTCTCTTGGTATGAAAGTAGACTTCTAAGTCTACTATTTGTCTATGTTTTGACATTGTACTCTGCATGTACCAACCATGCTATCAATGCAATTGTGTGAGCTCATTTCAACTCAGCAGTTTGTAATTTCTTCTGAAGCTCAGTATTTTTCACAATCTATGTATTCTTTTTTGCTAAGCATAGTCTTTCTTTCTTTTCCTATTCCATTTCACTATTGTGTCCTGGTACAGTTCATGATTAAGTTCACTTTATTGAGGTCTGTTTTGTAGGCACCATTGTGTTTATAAACACTTTGTTTACTTCTCAACAGCAAGTATTAGAATGGCCTTTCATCAAAATTTTATGGCAAAAAGTGCATTTTGACACAGCTATGAATGATCATTTCCAAAAACAAATGAACACGGTTAACATTTGTTCAGTCCATTGGAAGTTGTTCCAAAAGAAAGCTGCCTCACATCAACACAGGTAAATACTGTACAACTGACCTTGTTGTGGTTAATGCATGTAAATCCCATTATGATTAACCATAGCTTTAATAATAGGAGCTGTCACAGACCTACATAGTTATCTTTAGTGAAAATTTGCAACAGCCAGATAATGCTCTATTGAGAATACTTTTGAAAAAGCCTCATTGTAACAGTTCAATAATTCATCTTTTGTCATTGGAGTCAATCAGTAATGCTTGGGGGTGAATAATAAGTAATAATAAGTTACCGGATTTTACAGTCATTGTAAATAGTTCCTATTGTTTTCTTTTGTTTGTTACTATTATAAGGACCCACACCAATTCATACCAGTTACATCCTTTGTCTAATGAGTTAATCTCTTTATGTCAGTGATGAATTAGGCATTTGGGTTTCTGGATGGGTCAGTTTGAATTCATTCAGTGGTGCATACATATTCCACATTTAGCTAAAGCCTGATCAAAACCGCTAACTTGTATATAGGATGAGGGTTATCTTAGCTAAGTTAAATATTACCATACTAATTTTGAAATTCATATGCTAACCCACATGTACACATAATCTTGAAATATACTGTGTTTGGTAGTCTTTATTTCTATACAGAATTACTTTGCAATATTTTGACATGAACTAATTGTGGTCTTCTTAAACCCTACTTTGAAAATTGGTACTCTTGCATAAACATGTTAGGAGACACCACCAGTGTTAATAGACAGCTTTTTGTAAGCAGAAGGGGTGTTCTCACAAAACATGTTTTTCTGTAGTATGAAAACCATGCGCCCTGAAGGTTATGAAAAAATGATTTCTCGTGTACCCAAGAAATTGACAAGCCATAGCCCAACTTACACTAACTTTGCCTTTATTAAACAAAAAAATGAATTTTTTATGTGTAGGCATTATTAGAAAGCTTAGTTTTCCGTTCATTTTTTATGTAATTTATCTATGCTGCATACCCTCAGATTCCAAGTAAGTCGTCGTTCTGATATCAAAATAAAGAAAATGTTCAGTTTTTTTTACTCTCCCATGATAAAACATTACCTTTATAATAAAAGGAATTTACAGTGGGTAAAATCTGGGAACCTGCGCTTTAAATGTTTAACCCCGTGCGAAAGTGTTAAACATCAAAGCAGAACCTCAAGACAAATTGACATTGATTCAACCCGTTTTCTCTTTCAAATTATTGCTTTTATGCCTGTTTTTTCTCTTTTATATGCACTAATACATTTAAAACTGCTGAATTAAATGAAAGAGAAAAGGCAGAAACATATATTTATTTTATTTTCATATAAAAGTATGTATACAAGAAAGAAAAGTATGCTTTAGATTCTTTGACATACTGATGTGAGAAGAAATGACAAATGTATACAGGAGCCACAAGTGGCCAAGTGGTCTAAAGAGCTCTCTGTTGCGGATCACTGCCATCTCACCATTGTCTGCATGGGTTCGAGTCTCATACACTGTAGGTATGTGAGAAAGCTTGCCAAAAGCTTCTCGTGGATCGGTGGTTCTTTGGGGGGGTTTTCCTGGGTTCTTCCTCCATCATTAATACTGGTCACCATATATAGCCTATTGTGTGCTGAAAAATGGTGTTAAACCCTACATCAACAACAACAAATGTATACATATGTTCCCTCACCCACAAAATTGCTGGCTTTGAGCTATATGATGGGCTCATTTCACCTATTCATGTCATAAGATGTGACTAATGGAGGACCCTGGAATGCACACATAATAAAGTTCCATATGAAACATTTGACTTTTAAAAGAAAAGAAAAAAAATGACTTTTTATTTTTAGGATTTTAACCCTCTGTTGCCTTGCTGAATTACAGAAGCAATTAGTGACCAGTGAGCAATTAGTGACCAGTGAGCAGAAAGAGAGATGTCTTTCTCAGTGAAACATATTTACACCACCTTGTCGACATTGCTCACTGGACCAGAATGATGGAAGAACAACTGTGGGAAGAAAAGAAAAAAGATTTTTCACTGACTGTTGTAAAGATTATCCAAATATGATTTAGCGAACAGATGGCAGAAGAACTGCAACCGTAACTCCTACTGCAGGTGTGAGGCGGACCATATTATAAGAAAGTGGGCAGAAAGATCTAGAGCACCAATCAAAGCGCAAAACACAAACTCTAAAGTGCAGTCTATATAAAATAGTTGTATAGCCATACCAGGTGCCAACTGTCATCACGTGATACTCAGATGAATTTTAGCAAATATTCAGACAAAATATCAACATAATATGGTGCAATGATGCTTATGAAAAACAGTAAAACAAAAACATCGATACTGTTAATAACAACATCCAAAGAAAAAAGAAAATTTAAAACCTAAAAAAGAATTCATAACAAAATTAGTATTTTATATAAATACTAAATTTAAAATGTGCATGCCATTTTTAAAGAAGTCTACAAAATAAAGATTTTATAAGCACTTTTTGCGCTTGTTTTTTCTTTAATTTTTTTAAGCCAAAATCTAGTTTTTATAGCAGTTTCAAAAAATATATTTTCACTGATGAAATGAAGATAATGAAAACAATTGCTACATGTACTTAATTGTTTTAAATTTTAAAAATGTCGAGAAAATGACTTGTAATTTTGAGTAACCGAAATTTCAATTTTGGTTACGATATTAACTTTTTAACAGTTGTGGAAACAAGATTTCTTCTGAAAGATCAAATGAAGGAAATCTTTCATATGGCTAACAGTTATTGTAATTTTAGATATAGTCTAGCTGTTGTGAATATATAAGCTTAAATAATCAGTTCAAGGCTACTTTTCTTGTCTTTGCTTACATTAATTTGTGGGGACCCGCTAGGCTGATTGGTCTAAAGCGCTCTTTGTTACGGATCACTGCCATCTGCTCTGTACCTTACACTGGCTATCCATTTGATACAGAATCAAACACAAAATTTGTTCTCTGTGCTATGTTTCAATGACAGACTCCAGTCCAACATGCCTATCCGGCCGTACCAATGTGTATACACCAGCAAGATACTTATGCTCCTCTTCTGACAATCGTATTCTCATTGTTCCCACTATGAAAACAAAGTCATATGACAATGTTTTTTGCATACCAGGGCCTGGCGATGTGGAATGAATTGTCTATTGAAATTAGACACAAAGACACAGTGGTCCCTTTTAAGAGTGCTCTTAAAACTCACCTTTTTCGATTGCAGGAATAAACTTAAAGACCTAATAATGTTTTGTATCTTATGTTTTCAACATGTTTTTATGTTTTCACATTTTGTGGTTTTTGTTATTTGTTTTTCTGAAGTGTAGTCGTATCATTATAGATGTTGTAAAGCACTTAGAGCTTCTGAAGATTAGTCGCTATACAAAGTCCTCATTATTATTATCTCACCTCTGTCTTTGTGGGTTCAAGTCTCTGATTAAGCCAGTGTGGGTATGTGAGAAACTTGCCAGTAGCTTCTCATGGATCGGTGGTTCTTTATGGGGTTTTCCTGGGTTCTTCCTTTACCATTAATACTGGCCGCCATGTATAGCCTATCATGTGCTGAAAAATGGTGTTAAACCATACAACAACAACATTAATTTGTTGTAATTTTTGTAATGTTATATAACTTTTTTGCACTGCTCGCTATTTTTCGTAATTTTTAGCATTTTAGTCGTATGGTTATAGCTTAAAAGGCGTTGATATTTGATGGACAAAACCCAATACAAAATGTTTATATATCTGCTACTGAGTGATGATAAATAAATTGTTTAACAACGCACAATTTATCTAGTTGTTGACTCTTGCTTCCTCACAATCTATTCTGTTCAGCAAGTAATTTTTGGGTTGTTTTTTTTTTTTTTGTAAATTATTATGACAGGTGGGTCCTGTACATTGTTTAGCAAGGCTACTGATTTAGTTTCAAATATATTTGCAATTTTATTTTGTTGTGGATGGACTACACTTTTACAATTTGAGCATTGATGAATGTTGGTAATTATTTCGAGATTTACAACTTTATCATTCTTTCGTTATTGCTTTTTGTAAAAATATTGAGAGAATTACTCTCATATTTGGGTTATTAATTACTATTCTCAAATTTTTTAGATTGCAAAAGTCAAATTTTTGAACAAAAAAAATCAGATACATTATCAGTTTTGAAGTTACAAAATTCACTACTAGCGGAAATTACAATCAGCTGCGTTTACTGAAGTGTTTATCTTTCCACTTGGTACGGGAAAGGCCGAAAGAACTAGTAGTATTCATGTCCTCGAAACCTGAAGTTATCTCCCATTTATTTTTGGCACTATTGCAACATAAAGTAAACTATTTTTACGAAACGTGATTAAAATCTTAAAATGGTGTAATCTTGTATCGAGAATGCATTTTCCATTACTAACACATGAGATTTTTGGGGACAAATGCTTTGTCATTTTCATATAAAAAGTATGTAAATAAAATACCATTAAGTGACAGGCTTTTTTTTTATAGCATAAACAATACTTTGTTTTATAGCTCCCTGAATTTCCCAGAGGTGGCGCTTTCTATTTAGCAGTGTTTACTTCCGTTTCGGTAAATTTGATTTCTGCTCGAGCATGTTATCCGCAAATAAAATACAGCTTAAGATGTCACACGAAAATAGACAGAATACGGATAACATAATCATAATTTTTTAAAGTGCATATTCTGTGCATTCATCTACGGGAATCAGCTCAAACATCGATTAACAGTTGCAGAATCAAAGAGATTTGTAAAGGTAAGTGGTAGAATTGGCACATTTTACAATGTTACTGGATACGGTATGGATCCGTTCTCTAGCCACTATAAACGCAGAGTACATTTGGTTCACTATTTTTGTTTTGCATAGTGTTTAGAGATGGACCAGATTGCTGTGTCATGATCTTTACTACTTTGTATCTGTCGATGGAATCAATATAAGAAGGATTTCTTGCTTCAAGAAATCGCAGAGCGGCGCAGGAACCAGACGTACAGTATTGCATGTATCTGGACAATGAATGTTTTCTTCAGTACGACGGGTGTGTGTATGAGGCTTTTCCCTCTACCTCGTTCATTTTGTTACAAGAATTATGTTCTTTTATTTTGTATCAAAAGAACATTTTGTATGGTTGGTGTGTTTTTGTGACATCATTTCTTGTGGTCACCATTACAAGGACTGCTTCATTCAACGTAGAGAAGAAATTAGTATGTTATCCACAATTGATTATTAAGGAATAAAAGTTCAAGTCACAAATCCTAATTAATTTCCACAAATGGGTCGATTTAGAGAGACAGCAGGCATCAGTATTGTATTTTACTAAGAACACTTTTTGATCCATATATTAATTGCTTGAAAATAAGATATTAACCATTGTGATCTTGTGAAGGTTAAAGACCTAGACGTAGACCAAGTTCTCTGCATTCTTTTTTCCCAAAAGAGAATAATTTTATGAAGATCCAATTCATGCTGGAGCATACACTGTTAAGTTTTATGCAGGCATGTTAATGTTATTGTGACACTCACTCCAGATTAATAAATTTAATTTCACCTCAAACCTTTGTATCCAGATGGTGAGTATAATCCTTCTGTTGATTTAAGGCAATAAATCCTTTAGAACACAAACTTTATTTACTATTAATCCCAATCTGAACATAACGTTGTATTCAGCAGCTATTGACCTGGAATTGAAATTGCTGATGCATGCATGGAAAACAGCATCACCCCAAGGGAAGTGCAACATGGCATAAACGTCCCACAGATTAGTTCCTGATGCTATAGGCCTTCTGATTTGATAAAGATAAGTTGTTCTTGCCATGAGGTGATGCATTCTATACATGTCAGCAATTAAAATACGAGGTCAGTAGTCATTGAATATACAGTTGTTATGTTCTAACAGGAATTAATACTAAAATAGTGTGCAGTCTAAAGGTTTTAATGACATAGATCAGTGGTGTCAAACTTTTCAGGCCACTGCCCCCATGGTTATCCTCAGTGCCCCTTTGATAATACCACTGCCCACAAGGGGGAGGTACCATCCTCTTCTGGAACCACTGCTATATATCAGTAGACAAGGTATTGCAAATGAGTATATTGTAATGGATTAATTGTGATAGATCAATGGAAGAAAGATTACAAATCATTATTCTAAAGGATTTAATGTCATAGATCAATAGAAGAGGGATTGCAGGTGTATTCTAAAGGATTACATGCCATAGATAAATTGAAGAGGGATTTTACTTGCCATCTGCTTACAATCATCAATTGAAATAATTTTATTAATTAGTAGTGAGTTGTTTGATAAACTGCCTGCATAACAAAGCTGATGTTCCAGCACAAATTTTTTCTTCATGCATTTCTTCTCTGTCATAAGTGTGATGTCAGAAAAATAAGGCCCAAAAACAATTTGTTGGTCTCAGTGAAGACCAAGCTCAGCTGAATGAAAAATCACCACCTGGATTTAAAACTTGTGCTGTTTTTGTGTGCTATGTTTTCTCTCTATCCTTACTTACCTCATTGATTGATTTAAGTCGGGGAGTATAAAATTACAGCTATCGGATACAGTACTTTATCAAATGTTTGCATTGAAGCAATATAAAATGATTTAAAATTGTTGCTTCAAAAGGTTTAAAAAATAAAACAAACACATGTAAAAGCTAATATTTAATTAATTACAGTATTTACCTTGATTTATCAAATACAAGTAGCTGTGTAAATCTCTAGGAATGAAACACTGAAAACGGGGGAGGGGTCATCATCATCATAAGTGGATAATTTTTCGTTGGGGATTTAAATTCGTGGTTTGTGGCAGCAGCGAAAACCACCAAATTTGGCCCCACACGAATACAGTATACAGACCGTACTGATGTATATTTATGTAGTGTATTTGTGCGGCAGTGTTTAAGGACATTATTGGATTTTATTTTCCACGCGTTGATTCGTTTTTAAATAAGTACCATCAACTTTTATTATCCTTCATTTCGTGTTTTTTTTTTTCGCAGAATCTATTTAGAAAATTTTTCCGTTTGTCCCGCTATCTCTCGTTGTATTTAAGATTTTTAATGGTTTCATTCGTGTTTGTATTTCCTCACGAGTCACATTCTTCTCTTTCATGGTTCATATTGCTTGCTAATTTATTCAGTTTCGAAAATTTGCAAAATGCGATATACATCTATTTTTTGCTCGGAGAATGAGTCTAATGTGATCAAGTATATTGCACTTTTTAACGTTATTCCGTGGATACCAGTTACAATGAGCAGGGCCTAACGGCTAGGCACCATAATTTAGAAGATGGCAAAGATCAGACGAGTTGGTCGCCGTATACAAAAAATGAAATGAAAGGTAGGTACTATCTACGTTCATAGTGAAAAGGGTCCCTGCAGCACGCCTTCGTCTCAATAAAGATGTCATTATAGAGGGTGATCAGCAATTATGATCATGTAATCCCTTAGGAAGAACGAAAAATAACTGTCGCTTTTGTGATCACTTAAATGTGTTAAGCTACTGGTGCCGTAATTTTCCGGCTGCGAGATATTTGTGAATAAGATATAGTGTGTTGCATTAAACTCCGCCAGTATTCCTCTATTTCACCAATTACGTGGCATTTGTTAACAATAACTGATTTATTAAAAACATTAAGAAGATAAAAGAAGCGCGTTTAAAAATTTTTTTAGTGAGTAAGCATATTCCCCATCTGCCAGTCACAGATGTTTGTTTAAAAAATTGATTTAAGTACAAGAATGTGCTCAGCATACACTATAGTACCAATAGATTGTGTATGCTTTAAATAAATGTACGATCTTTAGTTCTAAATGTTGTAGGGTAACGCATATCTTTGTTGAAGTTCAAGGCCCTGTAATTTTGCTTAATCAAAACCAAAGTTCAAACATGACCATGTACTAAATCACAATTTTAGTTCAGCGTTTATCTCGAAAATTTTCTCGACAGCAAATGTAAAAGAAATCCAGTAGTTTCAGTGACATTCATTAATAGAAGTCCATAAATATGTGTCAACCGCTCCGGTGGCCTAGTGGATAGAGCGTCCGCCGCGGAAGCGGGAGGTCGTGGGTTCGATCCCCGGTCGAGTCATACCAAAGACTTACAAAAATGGTACTAACAGCTGCCTCGCTTGACGCTCCTCATCATGCTACATGTCTGCGGCATGATGCCTCAATGCTAGACATCACTATAAACTGCCTCACAGCAGACATCGTAGCGATATGACTGAAAAATTGTTAAAGCTACGTTACAAATCCTAATCAAAGAAACAAACCATAAATATGTCAGTTTCGTTGGTCTTTCCTGTACCACGATATTCTATTAACTCTCTTAGGCCATGACTTGTGGTCCGCACCTACTCTGGCATTAAAGTCGTGTTTGGTGCATCCTTTGCTCTGTTCGTCCAGCTGATCCTTTGTGTTATCTGAAGACGTGATGGTGGGGGCGTAGACACTGATGGCGTTGACAGGACATGCAGCAGTGCTGAAGCGGTTGGACATGAGACGCTCACTGCCCCCTGGGGGAGGTTCAACCGAGGCCATTGTTGTTATTTTTTGGCGAAGCCCACTCCTTGCTGTTGTGCTCCTTGTGTTCCCGACCCTTCCAGAAGTGGGTGTAGTTTTCCTCTCTGAGGCAGCCAGTAGAGTCGAGCCTGGTGTCCTCGAGGGCAGCTATGCTGATATTTATTCTGGCGAGTTCACTATCGATGATGGTCGTCTTCCTGGTGTCGTCCTTTTTCCCGAGTTGTCGGAGATGCATGTGCACATTCCAGCATGAGAATCTAAGAGCTGAAGTCTTCTTTATTGGTTGTTTTCTCACTCAGAAGCGAAACTGGAGTGACCTCTCTACGGCTCAAGCCTTGGCTTGGGAGTATGGAGATCCTGGGCTGCCCAGACGTCAGGATCCTCCTCTAGTTCTTGCTGGTGGGGTTCAAAGGAATGCTGAGCATGACATTTGACACCAGTTTGGATGCAGGAGCTGCCGGAAAGAAGTCGTAGTCAACGCCCAGCCGCCTTAGGGGCTCCACTCCGGATTTTCTGTCAGGGTTTACTCCCGTCGCCTTTTCCTTCTTTCGAAGATATCCACAGGGCAGTGGAGACATCCAGTGGATGAGACTGGGTGGGTTTAGAATCAGAGTTTTCTCCTTGACGAACTGCCTTGACAAGGCTAACGAGCTTCGTCTGTCCGGGTTTGGAGTCAGAGTTTCCCATCTCTTAGACTGGTTGTCTGCCAAATTCTAACGAGACCAGTCTCCCCACCCAGTTATATATATATATATATATATATATATATATATATATATATATCATTAACTTTGATTAATATTAATTTTCTTTTTCACATGCGACTTTTGACAGTACCCCATGTATTTGGGGCAATATGACTTCAATGAACATATACACTGTAATTAGATCAAATCCATAGGATTACCTTGATTGCATTTGGTTATTAAAAGTAGGCGAAAATATTTGATTACTGGCACTATATTACGCTCTTTTTTATTTTATTTTATAAACGCCGCCATTAGACAGGGTGTATGATACTATGATATTATTCGTTATGGTTTCCGCACAAAAAATATTGTTCTCTACAATCGAAAGCTAAAAAGTTCAAGATCATTTTGCCTAAAGGAAGAAAAGTGGTTCCGTTTAACAAATGTATTTTCCCGCCATCTAAAGTTACTAAACTTGTGGAGGACCTGGCACATTCGGGAAAGTTGAACCCTATCTATTTGGGTGTGAAATGGCAACGGTCAGTCTGACTGAATGAAGAAAAATTGTTAATGAACAGTAACTTAAGTTCTTTATCGACAGTTGACAAACCCAGTGGATGGCTTTGTATAAAGAAGAACCCAGTTGTTTTTTGTCAGAACTACCGAATGTCAAGATAAATGTGATGGTAGGAATACAACTGGTGGTTCGGTAAAATTGCATTAATTCTAAATGACGTGCCTCGCATGACGTGGTGGAAAAGGCTAATACTTCTCGGGTTAAAAGGTTAATTGAAGGCTACAATCTTCTTAGGTTCCGGTGTTTTCTCAAAATCAATTACTTCTGTCATGTCATTATGGAATTTCGAAATGCATTAGATGTACTTGCCTCCGAAATTGAAGTGCTTTGAGAGTATGTCAATCTACGCACTTCCAAAACGAAAAATTTGAACAACGAACATGCTCTAAACAGCATGTGCAGTATTAAGCTTTGCAAAAACACTTGCTAACACATTTTTACGAAGAGTTTTATATAGTTTAAGATATTATCAACCTTATGACCTTATCAAGTCATGAAAATAAAGTAGTGGGGCCAAGTTTTTTTTGTAGCTATTTCTTTACTTTTGAGATTTAGACGTGTTTACAGAGTAGGTCGGCGTAGGGATAACATCCAAATTTGGATAGTAAATCGCCAGAAACAGAGTCGCTTATTTAATGACAATGGCTCAGGGTATGGGTGACTACGGTGTCCAGTGGAGGCTTTTATGTCCCTCTAAATGTATGTTAAAAAACGTGCATATATGTCTTAACGCAACAGTGATCATCTTTTCAAACAATAATGGCTACAGATGTGCGGATGAGAAGCCTCAATTGTAAAAATTCATATTTAAAGAGCTAATCAAAATTGACCTTGTCGATTTTTTCAGGAAACTGAAATATTAACAGCTTCAGATGTCAGGCAGTTTAGTATTAGTATATATTTGCAATTTGCACTGAAAATATTAACATTTATAACAATATCCATTGAAAGGAGCGTCCTTTTTCAGAAGCATCGATTTAACATAAATCTATACGATAGCTGTATGTGCGATTTCCAATAGTGTAGTGTTAGCACTACGTAGAGCTTGTCGTTACTGTCCGAGAAAAGGACTTTGGGTTTGAATTTGTGTATTTTTATTGCCTGATAGCTTGGAGTTAGGTCTGCTTTTTTAAAACAAAAATGTGCGCATTTCTGTTGTGTTTGTGTGGGGGGGGGGGGGCAACCATGTAGTTATCAACCTTTACGCTTTATGGATGTAGGCCAAAACATGTTTGGAGGTGCAGTTAGGGGTGGGGGGAACAACTTCCCCCACCTCCCACGACTTGTGAATTGTTTAATGAACTCCACTATAGGCTGTTATGTAAGTCTGAATAGTTATTTGAACACCGCCAAATTCGATAAAATACCTCATCAACCACGGCGTAATGTAACAACCCGAATATACAATATAACCAATCTCTTCAGTATTTGTGGGCATTCTTGTGGTAAGATGTATCAGTAGGAAAATTTACCTGTGTCACAATTTGCGTCACAGCCGATGTAATTAGTTAACCAGATTTTGACAAGGAGATCAGTCAAATTGGAATTTTTATTTGCTGGTAACATATTCTATGTTGATAACATTTATGTTTTTAACGAAGTCTCTAGTTGGAAATTATATAAAATATATGAAAGTGTGATGTACTTATAATGTACAGAAAGCCGAGTTGATACATCGCCATGGAAAACGGTAAAATGTTTTGATGGTTATTAAAACAGCGTTCGATATGATTTTCTTTGGGCGTATGTATACAATATTTTGGAATCTTCTGGTGGCAGATGATTAAATATATTGTAAACTATTGTAATTACAGTACCATTATAAAATGTTATGACAATACCCAATGAAAACCATGGTCCTTATTAAAACAAAACTTGATTGAACACATTTGAAAGGAAAGTGTCCTTATAAAAAGCTAGATTCAGCAATCAATAGGGATGAGTCCTGATGGAAGAAGCTTGATTCAACAGAATCAATAGGGAAGAGTCAGTTTAACAGAATCGATAGAAAACGACCTTATTGAAATCCCGATTCAACATAATCGACAGGAAAGAGTCCTTTTTAAAAAGCTTGATTTAACAGAATAGGAAAGCGGCATGCAAAATTCACATTATTTTAACGATAGCCGCGTAAAGTAGAGTCGTTACTACTGTAACTCGAGGAAAAGAAAGGTTGCTTAGAAATATTATTGACCAAGGTATGTAATTTATTAATTATCGATATCATTATATTTGGCATGACCTGGTTCGGTTAAACGGTACCTTCCAATTAATTTCTGCGTTTAGGACAGTTTCTTTTCATTATTGTGGAGCATTCCTGTTCCATAAACATATATTTTTATGGCAAAATTTTGAAGTTAAAAACTGTTCATCAGCCTACATTGACCGACTGAATAAAACTCTATGTAAAAAGTTTTGATAATGCTAGAGGTTTTATTATTGTAATACAAATGTTTTAATGAACTCCAATTTAGGCTGTAAGGTTTGCTTTTGAGTTATTTGAATACCCCCAAACGCATTAAAGAACCACATCAAATACATCATGATGAATTGAATCCGAAAGTACGACTAAACCAATTTTGTATTGTGAATTTATGGGCCATTTTATGGATCAGAGTGACCTTTATTGGGAAAGGTGTTCACGTAAACAATATACCTATGTCACAACTTCCGTCACTACAGAGGTAATTAGTTAACCAAGTTTTGACAAAGAGATTAATCAATCAAATTTGAATGTTTATTAGTTGGCTACGCTCTATATCACTCAGACACCCAGCCCCCCTCCCCCCGATGGAAAAGTAAATCATGAGAACCAGATGCGCTGGTTAACCATTTAACTTTTCGGAATTACAAGCGTCTCGTCAAGCATGCACAAATATTTTAAAAAAAAAAAAAAGTTCTTGAAGAAAATATATGACAGTAATTAAAATCAACGGCTGATCTGTTTTGAGCAACCAATAATATATCTTTTAACTTTCTGCTGTTTCCCAGTTATAAAACACAAATAGTCTGCATTCAAGATGATCCATTTGAGGCGAAATGGCAGCTATTTATTCTTTCGAAGCTGACCATTTTTGGACGTTGCAAATTCTATTTAAATTTGAGAAATTTGTTATGGTTTATTTTGTACGTCAGTGGTATGGCAGTGTGAAAGTGGAGGTGGGTGATTCAACATACAATCCCCCGCCTGTTCTGGTAATGTGCTTGTCGTTATTTGGGAGATGATCGACCACACTGTTATTGCCCTGATCGAGTAATTCATAAAGTAAAATATGAAATTAATGGATATAATAAGAGACATCTGATCAGTGATATAGAATAGGACAAAAAGAGCTACCGTATTTAAACTGTAACAATTTAAACAAGGACATACTCAAAATGAAAATGATCATGCCATCTGAATTATACACTTATCTCTTAGAAAAGGAATTAGAACATTTAAGCGGAATGCATGTAATCGTTGTGTTATACCCCCCCCCAACCCCCACAACAACAACAACATCCAAACAAATTTCATGATATAATCAAGTGAATGAATTAAAATTGCTGTATATCAGCATAACCTAGCTGTATCCGGTCCTTTCAAAATCACTGTTACTATGGTGACAGGTCAGCATTTTCGTATTTACCTAATCTCTCTCTCTCTCTCTCTCTCTCTCTCTCTCTCTCTCTCTCTCTCTCTCTCTCTCTCTCTCTCTCTCTCTCTCTCTCTCTTTGGGTTATCAGCCGTAACTTGTTATAGTTTGCTGTTCTTCCCACTGTGTAGCACGTGTAAAGAAATATTTCCTCTTCAAATAAATAAAACGTAACCTAAATATTCGTCATGGTTTTTATTTTTTTTTAAAATTCTGGGACAATATTCCCATTCTTGTTATGTCAGATATCGTCTTATTGAAACTCAACGGAACTAAGGTTACCTAGACAAAAGGTGCTGCAACAGAACATCAATAAAACTTTTGCACCGTTCCAGTCACATAGAAACTTGATAATGCCAGAGATTTGAAAACGAAATATAATTAAAGATCGTTAAATAAAAGATGAAAACAAAGCAAACAGTTATTCCAACTTTCGTTATAGTATAACAACTGACCATAATAAGTTCTCTCACACAAAAAACCCAGTTGAATATACTTCTATTGTAAATGAAAGATTTATTTTATTTTGATCAAATGAAGTACATCTTGACAACCCATGGTTCCGATATGTTGACCCTAACTACACCTTGGGGACTCGAGCAGATATTTAAGTGTCTGTGTTAATAGTCTGTACATTTCATTGGATGCGACGGCAAGCCAGCGCAGCCAATCAAAATTAAATTGCTAATATTTGAACATTGTTGCTACATGATCGAGACAAGGGAGCGCACAACTTACATGGCCTCATAAATAAGCCATTTCTACTGCAGGTCCGTGTTTGTATAAATACCTTTCACTCAAATATTTATGTAATTGCTTTACTCTGGTACGTAGTCATATTTTTGCCGTTAAATTTACAAAGTATCATTTTGTAGTCTGTTTCCTCAAACCATTTTTGGCCGATGTATAATGCACAGCCGTTGCACGCTATTGGTTAGTTGGCATTAGATACTAAGGGTGGAAACTGATGAAATCCAATTGATGTCGCTAAAGCAGTCAAATATTTTCTTGATCCGCCAATAGGGTTAACATATCGGACCCGGGGCAAACGAAGGCGGTATTAGGACCGTGAAGGACTTGTGGCCGTGCGACTTCAGCTCTATGATTGGATATCATTAACCCTTGTTTGAGAAAGGGTCTTTCATATCAAGTTAAAAATATAAATAATAAAGAAAGGGTCTGAGATAAATACATTCTGATAGCTATGAACACTCTTGATCCAATATCCAATGCCAGCAAATCGAGTTGGTATGAAATGCATCATGAAATTACCTGTGATAACTTCAAAGTTGAAAATTACATTAGATAATTACGGTAACTATATGCTCAGTGGAATATGTATTCGACTTTTAACTTCTTAGTCGTCACGATATGGGGTAACGTTAAAATATTAATTCAACGTGTTTGCCACGATCACCTTGTTGGAGTGTGTGTGTGTGTGTGATATAAAGAAGGGAAAATAAATAAAATTGTCTGAAAGGAAAAATTATTGTCTCCAAAAAAACATGTAAGTACAGAGAGATACTTCAGACCTGATCGTGAACGCACCCCCCCTCCCGTTGATAATCGGAGACAGCTATTTGCATGTTGTGCAGTGATCTATGTATGCATCACGCTGTTATCAGGTAGTAGCTTTTACATTTGGCGTCGTGCTCGATATGTTCCAAGCGTGGGAAACAAAGCCCAAAATGCTTCAGTTGGAGACTATGAAAACGGTGTTATTTTAATAAGTATGAAATGTCATGACCATGTGGTTTTGGTGAAATTATTGCCGTGTTAGCGCCAGCCGCCATTCGCCCCTTCACGACAATCATCAAGTATTTTACGAAAAAGTACAAATGTACAGCTCAACTACTAGCAATCATTCTATGGAAATCGAGCACCAAAAATATGCTGTATGTGTTTACTATTTAAAAAGATTTTAATTAATTATCCATTTTCTTGACCCGCTTACATTGCATTAGCTTCAGTCCGTACGAATTGCTTTTCATGTTTCCAGCTTTGCACCTTCGTCTTTTGAAATGCAGATTAGTCGCTAAAAGTTCCATTTTTCTTGGAGGGGGGATTTATTAGATTTTATCTGATGAATGACACAGCTGGGGTTGAACTTTCAATATTATTTATCGACTTCCAGTTTAATACGATCAGTTAAATTGCTTGCTTCGAAATTTCCTTCTTTTAATTTTGCGTTTTAAATTGTATTTGCTGAATTGCAGAATGGTGGTTGAATTTTTTTTATATCGAGCTTTTAGCTTTTAAATTACATAGCGGTGGTTGAAATTGCTTAGCTGTATTCAAGAATTCTAATTTCACGCGTAATCAGTTTGTTTGTACATGTATTGAATGATCTATTTCGTATGCCGTGTTATAGATTTTTCTATTGAAGTATAATAGTGGTGGTTGAAAGTTCCATTTCCTGCGTCAAGTAATTCCCATATGAATATAAGCAATTGTTTGATGTCCTTGTATTTATTTTTGCACCGTTTTCATTCTGCGTGACGTTGATTACCGTTAAATGTATTTCGCAATGCTGTCATGGGCTGATTGGGCGAAATTACTGGCTCCCAAAAGCAACCAGCCTATACAAAGTCGCCAATGAATTTTATTATGTTTATACTTTTAAAAAAAGAAAATGAGTGCCCGAAATCTTTATAATGAGCGGCAGATTTTGTTGAAACATTTTTTTTTGTTAGGTCAGGTACCCTCGCTTTGTTAGCCTCAGACCAATGCCTCTAGGTGAGTACGCTCTTAATTTTACCTTTCAATAAGTACCTCCCTCAATTTATATTTTCGAGCCCATGTTAGTGGGAAGCGTGACATATGAGCTACTGTTTCGAAGGTGGCGTCTGCGTCAACATTTATGTCCGGGGAGGGGGGGGGGGCGATTTTTAATTTGTCCTAAACTCCTCCTAGATTCTCATCACACATGGCATAAAGAATTTAAGTAATTATGGCCGTAAAACAATTCATTCTGTAACTTACTCACCCGCCCATTTTAGAGAATATTTGCATCAAAGATTTGGTTGGTTTTCTTATTTGCTAATATTTTCTTAACAAGTCCCGAAAAGATTCCCGTCATATTTACAATTTATCATTATAAAGCTAAGACATGTCATCCTGCGAGATGATTGCAAACCCTCGTATGACCTTGGAGATAAGGCTATATTCGTATAAAGATTGCATTAAGGTTTTAGTTAAAGTGTTCTTATTTGCTTACATTTCTTAATTTCCTTGATAGATTTGTTCATATATTGAATAGGTCATAACGAAGCTAAGATAATGCATTCATTTGTATGCACATTTACCCTTTGACTTTAGGGTCATGGTCTAATAATCTAAAATTTGTGTAACGGTTTTGTTCAAGTTGTTTCTTTTTTTTTTGATTGTTGTTGTTACTGATATTCCCTGAACTACTGGACGAGTTTTCTTCATTTTTCGGTTGAATTATGATAAAGGTGACTGCTCCGGTGGCCTAGTGGATAGAGCGTCCGCCGCGGAAGCGGGAGGTCGTGGGTTCGATCTCCGGCCGATTCATACCAAAGACTTACAAAAATGATACTAACAGCTGCCTCGCTTGACGCTCAGCATTAAGAGGTTAGTGTTAGGACTGGTGGGCCTGGTGTCAGGATAGTGTGACTGGGTGGAACATCATGCCTCACTGCAGAAATCTTAGTGATATTACTGAAAAACTATTAAATATGATAGACCCTTCTGCAATCAATTTAGAGAGAATCTTGGTTATGCGCCTATTAACTTTTAAGGGCCCCGTTGACCTTGTAAGCATGTAAGCCCCAACCTTCCACTCTTCCTCAGAAAAAAGTGACCAGTTTTATGTCTTACCAATTGTCACCATCAACCTAATCCAGATCCATGAGCAGCTGTACCAGTTAGGGGATTTTACCGCAATAATAGGCGCTGGTTGTGGCTCGAGTCCAATATCAAGGACCGTATCACACTGGCTAGATGAAGGGCAATGGGCAGGGATTACTTGAGTTTTGCTCCTATCAGGACTCTGTCTCAAGTCTCAAAAACACGTACAAATAGACATCCCACATCTGGTCATTAGCACCAACTGTGTCCTTTCATCACTAGGCGTATCACCTTTCTTTTGGTATCTTGATGAGGTGTTCCTCTTTCCAATCAGTCGGTATTTCTTTCCAGATCTTCTCAAAGAGGGAGTATTGCATTTCCACTGAAGCCCCTGCTTCTGCTCTGAGGACTTCTGCTGAGATACCATCAGGACCAGCTGCTTCATCGTTCTTCAGCAGGGTATGGCTTTCCTGATCTCGACTCTGGTGGGATTGTCATGGTTTATGAGGAGATATTCGTTGTCCTTGTGGATTTCTGGGCAATTTAGTGGTGCTGACCTCGTCAACAGTTCTTGAAATGTTCTGCCCATCTATTCATTTGGTGTTCTGTACTTTCTATGATCTTTACCTGCTTGTTCTTTACTGGTCTCTGTTTTGCTTTAATACTTTCCGGACATCTTCTTGGTGACGTCGTACAGCTTCTTCATGTTTACACCTTATGGCCCCTTCTTCTGCCTCTGCTGACAGTACTTCAGCGTAGTTTCTCTTTCTATATTGGTTCTTCTTTTCCCTTCTCTTTTAGCGTCAGTGTTATTTTGCGGCTGAAATCCATTCCTTCTATCGTGCTTCATCAGGCCTAGTACTTTTTGGCATGCTGATTTAACTGTCTCCTTAACTTTCTGCCAGCTGTTCTTCACATTATCTTCCTCATCTTCAAGAAACTATTATAGCACTTGGTACTTGTTGTTAAGCGTCAGTCTTTTTTTTTGCATCTTTGAACAGGCTGATGGTATACTTTATATTCTTCTCTTTTGACCCATCCTATTCACCCTCACATCTTGCAGGTATCTTCTGAACTTCATGGCTGTGGTGATATCCATGTGTTCCTGTAGGTTCATTTGTGGGGAAAGAACCCGATGACCCGATTCAGTGCACAAAGGTCTGCGAATATCTCTCCACTTTTGTTCATTTTGCCCAGGCCGTGGATCCCCATAATGTGTTCGTACCCTGTGTTGTCTGACCCATGAGGATGGTGATGTCTTTGGGAAGTTCTCTACTATGTTCTGTAGTCTGTTGTAGAAACGGATCCTTATCTTTTTCTTCGCCATCATTTGTTGGAGCGTAGCAATATATGACGTTCATCTTTATTTTCTCTTTCTTGGTCCTAAACGTTGTCGTTAGGATTCTAGGCCCGTCTGGTTCCCATCTTATCAGAGCATTATATGCTTACTAAGACAGCATGAGCACCACTCACTGTGTTTGAGGCGCGTCGGCTTCCTCGTGTCCTGAATAAAGTTGCATTTCTCCTGTCATTGGTCTTCTTTGTTCAGCTTGAATCCATCATGTCTCGTTAATGCCCAGTAGGGATAGGACATAGTTTCTCATCTCTGCTGCTACCTGTGCTGTTTTTCCTATCTCATTCAATGTCCTCACGTTTCATGTTCTAATGTTATTTAACCTGTTTGATAGAAGGGTGGTGAACTTTATGGCTTTTGCGGGCTCTCGGCTTTCACCATACTGCGTCATAAGTCTTCCAGGAGAAGACCCTTCCTTTCTCAGGCTTTCAGTTTCTGTTTTTCTTCTATTGGTGTTTTTGTAGCAAGTTGGGTTTTACAGGTTCTGGTTGCTAACCCCACTCCCAACCCTCCTCCTTTTACATACGGGCTTGGGGTTGACAGTGGCGGCTTTGGAAAGGCATGACATTGAGATTAAAGTTTCAACAGACCTCATTTGTGTATATAATAATGTTATTTAATTTAAAATATCAAAACCTTAGAGTACTATTATTTAATTAAAATACCAAAACTGTATAATGTTACTTTAATTTATATATCAAATATAAAATAATGCTATTTTAATTAAAATATAAAAACTATTCAATACTGTTATTCAAGCTAAAATACTTAAACTAAAGAACAATATTCTGTGTGTGTGTGTGTGTGTGTGTGTGTGTGTGTAGCGGAGGGGGGGGGGTGTCAAGTAAAAAACCAAACTTATAGAATATCGTTCTTTTTAAATAAAATACCAAGCTATAGAATGTTCTTTAAAGTACAACTCCAATCTCATAAATTAATCTAATTTTAATTAAAAAAACAAACAACAGAAAAATATTTTTTTAAAGTACCATAATATTATTTTTATTAAGCTACAGAAATTATCGAACACTATTATTTAAATTAAAACACCAAAGCTATAGAATGTTATTTTAATTAAAATACCAAAACTATTGAATAGTGTTATTTAAATTAAAACAAAAACTGTTTTTAAAATTGTTTTTTTTTTAAACATTAAAATATCAAACTATAGTTTAATGTTTTTAATGTTATTTAAATGAAAATACCAAACGGTAGAATAATGTATGAAGATACCAAACGATAGAACAATGCTATTTTAATTAAACAACCAAAACTATCGGAAAATGTTATTTTAAATTAATTTTGTTAGAAAATTGTCAGACTTCGATAGAATTTTGAAGGAGGAAATGGGTTTATGTAGACATTTTAAGGGTTTGAAACTAACATTAGTCCGTTAATTATGCATTAGTAGATTTTGCTACGGACTAACTTGGTATTAGTCTCATTGGACTAAGGAAAAGTTTTATTTTAAATTTGGGTTCGGCAGAAAGGGTGGGTAAAGGCTGTTGGATTCTCAAACTGCAAGGAAAGTGATTGTTTTTCTACTGACTATAGATACAGTTTATCTAAAAATAAATGCCCCTTAATGTGCTTTGATAGATAATGTATCTATAATTCTAATCATGATTTGATAAATAATGTCAAGAGAACGTGCTTAAATTGGTTTATGGCAAAATAAGATAAAATACATTCTATAACAAAGTCTTATTATAAAACTAATTTCTAAGCAATGTTCGATTTGCGTGACTGTATGTGCTATTTATATATATATATATATATATATATATATATATATATATATATATATATATATATATATATATATATATATATAAGGAAATTTAGGGAAAAGTACTATTAGTGTTAGTGTTAAAGATTTATATTTCTAAATACTCGTTTTCTTTTTCAGCACTTGAGTTATGCTATTATTATTATTATTATTATTATTATTATTATTATTATTATTATTTGAACTTTGCAAATCAATCTCCACTTCCTAGACACACGGTACTTAATGTAAAAAAAAAAACAGAAAAGGTAACCATTCTGGAAATGGGTGAACATGCAAATAATTGGGCAAGTATGGATTTGGCTGGCCAGGATTGGTTACTAATAAATTATTTTTTTTAGGAAAAAGAATCTTTTGAGAGCTTGTCCATGTTGTAAATGGAGAAGAAGAAAAAAATGAGACGTTGTTTTATTGATGGAATGTCATCCCTTTAACAGTCTTGAGTTTGGAACACTCATTACTGAATATAGCACCTGACTCTTTGGTTCAAAATTTGAAGCATTTATATCAAACCATGCTGGTATAGAAAATGCGATGGGACATATCCTTTCCTCTACACAGAAGTTGACATCTATACTGATAAACATAGGTTTGATTATGAGTACTTAGTAATTTTAAGTTATTGAATTTTTAATATCATGGAGTTTAAATGTGTTTACTATGGAAAGTGAATTAGAACCTCGAGTCCTCCAATCCTCCAAGTCAAAAGAACACACCCAGCAAGCGATAGCCTCGTTTTAATGTTTTGCGAGCGTTGTCAGGAACGGCAACTCGCTCGATACGCGTATTGTAAAAAGGGATCAATTGTCCCGACCAGACTTAGGACCATTGCGAATCGAGTTTATCTCGAGTCACATCTAATTGCAGCACAACGTCTTGTTACAAGGTGTCATCAATAGCGTAAACTTAAACATCTCAATTTATTTGAAATGTTTACATGACACCTGTGCAACAATTAACATACGACAAATTAATTGATTATAAGGTACTGCCCATTTAATTTTTCAGGGGTTGGGGCTGCGATTTTCTATCGAGTTGAGATCATTTTCTCTTTTTTTTAAAACAGAAATTAAATTTTTCCTGAAGCGATATTTTCCCAGCTAATATATGGCCGTAAATTAAAGAGGAAAAAATCCAGGCCTCTGCCTAAAAAAATAATAATGAATGTTTCCTAATACAATTGTGGTATACTGTGGTACAAAGTTTTTCGTGGTAACATGAAGTTTGATCAAATGATTGTCTTCAATAAAAATGTCTTAGTTTACTTCCGCAAAACGCGTACAAAATAGGTAACGCGTAAACGAGCATAACCTAACCCCAACATCAACATCGTAACGGGTGAAGGGCTGATTTATCGGCCTAGCACTTGGATGTCAGGAACTACTCGTTACAAATTAAATGATTAATTTTGTACAATATGTTTGGTCATTTTTTTTTTAAAGTAGGTATAATATTTACATCGAATGTGGCATCGCTATGAAAATGCCGACGTTGACGAGAATTGTTCGTAGCGTACATTAAACAACACGACACAAAGTCATCTGGTTGAATTACTGTTATTGCTTTATCTACTTTTATTTAAGCTACTCTATTTTGCCATTGTATATCCTACAACAATATCTTATGCACATGACCACGCTGTGCGTCCGGTTTTATTTATCTATTTTTCTTTATTATCTTCATGTAAGTAGCTGTTAGAAACAATATCACGACGATCCTATGGAAGTTTTGCCAAACTTTTCCGGGTTTTTATCCAGCTGGGATATATCATATATACTGAAGCCTGTCGTAACAATAGCGAAAGCTGTATATCAAATAAAACCAATCACAAGTATGGTTAGGTACGGCATGCACATTATACCAACAGTCAGCCGTTCAGTTCAGTTATCCAGACTGATTAACATGGAACAAGGTTGGGTTACTACGGTAGTACAATTAGCATTGTTTATGGTATTGTAAACCGTGTACACGTTTATTAATTATTGTAAACGGTTTAGTCATAATCATAATAGGAAGCGTATATAATCAACAGCGCAATACCAATTTGTCTTAGATCATATACATGTATGCATATTACATGATCAAAGAAAAAGACATAGTTTATCCATTTCGAAACGAAATTTCCTCTCAAACTGCACTGAAATAATAGCAGCCATATTGTACCTCCGGTCGGCTTCTGTGGCGGCCGCAATAGATGTCAGATTTTCACTATTGCCATTTGAGAACAACTAGACACCTTAAGAAGTGTTTTAGTGAGAATCCCATGTTGATACAACCAATCACTATCTACCTGTTCAGGAAAAATAGAGAAATCAAGCATTTCAACATGGCCACAGTGGTGGCCTTATTGGATATCGGAGTGACGCCATTTTCATTTAAGACCAAAGGGGTTGAATGTGTGTTTTAAAAGTTTAATGCAGTCCTCCAAGTAGTTTCGGAGGAGTGGGTGATACTAACGGCCGGCTGGACGAAAGACTATACTGTAAGCTCTAGTAGTCTATGACTAGTAAAGCTAAATCCAAACGGGTATTAATGTGTATACATTTTGAAACTCGCTAGTGAATGGATCAACCGAATCCTTAAAAGATTTACACAACGAACGACGTCAGACAAGTGGTTTGACCAAAAACCAAAACAATTTAATTGGACAACAGCGAGGCAGACTCCTTTGCGATTTGACAGACTACATATCAAGATTCAGACCAATTCTCTCTCTCTCTCTCTCTCTCTCTCTCTCTCACACACACACACACACACACACACACACACACACATTATTATCCTAATGACCAGAACTATCTCATTTATCTTATTCAAGAAAAATGAAATACAAAGCTCTTCCTCTGCTTGTAATATCTGGAAATCGAAACGTATATTGTATGTGCAACAATGTACAGCTATTTAGTAAGTAATATGATAGCTGAAACCTGGTTGTTCCTTAAGTATGTGCCGTATTTACACGTGTACATAGCTCTAACTGAGCTTTCATATTTATCCAGAAAAGACAGTTAATTTCGGGAAAAGCTAGTTGAATTTTCATGGTCTTTTATGTATTTGCAAGCGCTAATTTTTCCAATGATACACAACAAGTAAGGCTTTTTAATTCACTTAAAATACTTAAAAAAATACATACACATGCTTACTTTCGAACTTGCCTTAGAAATAATTCATTTACATATACAATGACAGATATGGTTAGCGTGTAGCCTAATACGGTGATCATACATGTATCCACTTGATCGTACAGTGTGGACCAGGGCACATCCAATACGTTTTTAAGAGGAAGTAGAATTATGTCTATTTCGCGCAGTCATGTTATTAACAAATACGGGAAAATAGTCTCGTGTATTACCTTCGCGTAATAAAATATGTTACTATCAATCCTTATATGACCTGCGTTGCTAGTATGTTCTGAAGAAGAAAAAATTAATGCAAGAACGTGAAAAGCGAAACTCTATAAAACATTCAAAGTTGTTATAACGTTTAGGAATTTCTCAGTAAAAACTAATATCCTATATTTGCATAGAAGTAAACATGTTTACTTCCATTGGTAATGATCTGAATATGTATTCTGTACTCATAGATAAATATTAGCTATGTATTATGTTGTTTGCAAAATGAATGTCTTTGATGAGGTACACCATTAACTTGACTTTGTACAAAAGGTGAAGTGCAAAATACAGATATGCATAACATCTAATCCTTTAAAAAAGCCAACAAAAATACAAACGAAGTATACATAACAGAAAATGCAACGCATCGGAATGATTGTTTGCTTGTGATTTAAAAAAAAATTGTTTTCTTTCTTGAAATTGCTGACTAACCAAACGATGAAAAATAAATGAAAATTAACGCGCTGGATTACCTAACATATTGCTATATATTTGATGGAGGAAGAATTCCGTGTAACTCTGGGAAGAACTACTGACCAACGTGAAGCTTTTGACGTGCGTTTTCATTTACCCGGGTTAGAAGAACTACTGGCCAACGGGAAGCCGTTGTTATGCTAGTTCAAGTTGTCCTAGCCGAGACATGGACCCACGTGGACAGAAGTCAGTTTTCGACAGTTTTCCGTTAAGCCCAGCGCCTTAGACGTTATAATTGGCCATCCCTGGAGCCCCGCAAGATTTGAACTTGAAATTTTGTTAGTTACTCGGTTACTCAGCGAGGATTTTATTTTCGCAATACCCTCGCTGTCGACGTACCTTATGCAGTATATTTGTTTTCACAGTTTTTCTTTCTCTGACAGTTTAAATGGCTTTGTTACTGAGTGGGCTTAACTATGTTTTTCATCGCAATCCACTCATTAAGTACGTTGTAACTACATTTGTAAGCAATACACTTTTTTTTAGGGTTTAACGCCATTTTTCAGCACACGATAGGCTATACATGACGGCCAGTATTATTGGTGGAGGAAGAACCCGGGAAAACCCAAGGAAAAAACCACCGACCCACGAGAAGCTACTGGCAAGCTTTCTCACATAATTACATTAGCCGAATCTTAGACTCGAACCCACGCAGACAGAGGTGAGACGGCAGTGATCCGTAACGGAAAGCGCCATAGAACACTCGGCCACTCGGGGCCCCCACAGTTTTTGTAAGTCATATGAGCAGATTTATGTTATAAACACATAAATTAACTGATTTGTTCCACAGTAAAAAAAAATGTAAGTGTACAGGCACAGTATCAACTTGAAAAAATATCGTGTGTTTTGAATAAACATTCTAACTTTTCAATATATTTTTTATGACAGAATTTCGGCAATACATGGCGGCTAGTGTGAATTTTAGGTGAAGAGTCCGGGTAAGCCCCAGCAAGAACCACTGACTCACGCGAAGCTACTGGCAGTCTTTTTCACATACCCTCATTAATACTCGAACTTACGAGGACAGAGATGAAATGGCATTGATCTGTAAAGGCGACCGCTGTCGACAACTCGGACACCCGTGGTCGCCCTTATGGCGTAGTAACACATACTTGATAGAATTGAACATCATTGCCACATAAACAGTAATGAACATCAACGCTACAGAGACAGTAATGATGATCAATGAATACAGACTGTAATGAGCATCAATGCCATAGAGATAGCAATGAACATAAACTACACAAAGACAGCAAAGAGCTTCGTCGCCACATATTAATGATCATCAAAGCCAGTGACAGTAATGAGCATCGTTGCCACATTGACAATATGAGTATCAATACCACAAACAGTAATGACCATCAGCTCATTGACAATAATGAACATCAACGCCAAAGTAATGAGCATCAACACCAGAGAAACAGCAAAGAGCATGAACACCACATAGACAATAATGAACATCAACGCCACAGACAGTAATAAACATCAGCTCATGGACAATAATGAACATTAACGCCACAGACAATAATGAACAACATCATCACAGATAGTAATGATCAGCATTGGCACCGAGACAGTAATGAGCATCCTCACCACAGAGATCGTAATGAGCATCAAATCCACATCGTCTATAAATGTGCATAGTTTGTGCAAAAGTTTAAGTAGTTATGTTTGCTGCGTATTATGCCAGGATAACTAGGGCACAACGATTTGATCCAGTGTAAGGTGAACGTCTGAAGCGCTTTTATATCTTATCAACACAGTATGTACTCGCTGCACTTAGACCATGTTAAGCGCACTCTCCTTAAAACAAACACGTGATATGCAGTTAAATGTGCTAAATCAGGTATGGAGTCGCATGAAATATTATTTACACCAATCTGCGTGAGATTCATCTTTTGTATCCGGTCCATAATTGCTTTAAATGAATTTTATGTCAAATGTAACAAAATAGACCACTTTTATACGCCCGTCATATGGCGAGTCATGTTATGACATCAGTCTATCCTTATTCGTCAGTTTCCTTGTTTATTTTTGCACAATAACTCGATTGTTCACCAAATACCGTTTCCAAACTGTACAAGTTAGCTTGTATTTATACTAAAAGAAGAAACCTATTGATTTCGGAATCGAAAATCAAGGTCACTGTGACAGAAAAAGACATTGTTACGTACGGACTAGGAACAAAGCGTCGTTTTTCGGTTTGGCCTTGAGGTATAGAAGAAGCCTTTCAATTTTGGTGTCAAAGGTCACTCAGCAAGCAGCATATATTCGAGTATTGAATGCTGGATTGACCTGACAGTTGCGAATGGCCTCGAATGTATGCCGATTGCTGACAAATTAATGTGCCATTCAGATCACCTCAGTTATTTACGAAACGGTGATTAATAAATAAGTTACATATCCACCTAATTTATTTTTCATTAGCTACTTCTTGGTCGTCATGTCAGTCTAGATGGTCAGAATAAATCGCATTATTTTTGTGTGGGGTGGTGTTGTTTTGAAGCACTTACCGGAAAACAAAATGTGTGATTCGCTTGCACCAACATGCATAACAGGTTTTTCTTTTTTGTTTAGCACAAATAGCAGAGGTGATACGAACGCGTCATTGATTTCCTCCAAACACGGACTTGGATTACTGACGGACATATAACACAACTAAATGTATTATATATTCTCTACGTTTGTTTCTCAGTACTGAAAATTCCACTGTGTGACAATCAATACAAATCATATGTTAATCTTAGATATCTTCAAAGATAACTTCACGGTGAAGTTATTGTCAAAAAGGTTCACCGGCATTGTTTTGAAAGGCTGGACTGTAAACAAAAAAGAATGCAATGGAACACAGATTTCACTTCCGGATCATCACCAAGACCTTATAACTCATTGTACACTGTATCGGGTGTTAAATCAATACCAAGAATGCCTAAATCTAACTCTTGTAGCACCACCAAAGGAGACAAGAAAAAATGCTATAAAAATAGACTGTGACTACATTCGTCCGGAACTATTACTTGTGACCTGATTCCTGACCGTTAGTTGACCTCGTACCTGGGATCGGGGAGGTACGTGGCAACGTTTTGAGTGTTCCTGTTTTATAGGACACATTTCAGCGGAGAACATTGGACCTGTAAAATGTGTATGATTCAGGATTTAGCTTCCTGTTGCAAAGAAACATTACAAATATACGGAATAGTTTCGATAATATCACGTGTTACCGGAAAGAAACACGGAAGAACATCAATAATTATAATAAAAACGCAGAAGAAAAAGTAAACATATGATGCATAAGCATATGGATAACTTATATGTTCCCCCCCCCCCCATACTTTTGAGGTTTTGCAGTCAAGAAGTGTTGCTTGTTATTATCTATAGAAACTGTACGGTCGCCATATCTACAGGGTCTAGTATCGTTACTTACAACTGACCTGTCATTCATGTACTAACTACTAACTACAAGGGTAGTCACTTATCGCCTTGCTGGCGCGACCTATTTTAGCATAAACACTAATATTTCAAGTTAAGCCTTGCGTAGCTTAATAATTTAGGTACCTATATTTAGTTTAGGCATTCGACTGTGTATCCCTATCAAATGTTTGACTTAATATCTTGCCTTTAAGAAACGCTAAATCATTTTCCCACGGTCCTGGAGGTTCTGTCATGTCCAGGACCCAAATACCTTTCTAACTTTCGTCTTTTATTTAAAGGGGGAAAGAAATCATCCATTGTATCAGTTGTATAAACGAATTATCATGAGGAAATACATCATCCATTTTATTAGCTGTATAAACGAATTATCATGAGGAAAAACATCATCCATTTTATTAGCTGTATAAACGAATTATCATGAGGAAAAACATCATCCATTTTATTAGCTGTATAAACGAATTATCATGAGGAAAAACATCATATCCATTGTATTAGCTGTATAAACGAATTATGAGGAAAAACATCATCCATTTTATTAGCTGTATAAACGAATTATCATGAGGAAAAACATCATATCCATTGTATTAGCTGTATAAACGAATTATGAGGAAAAACATCATATCCATTTATTAGCTTTATAAAAGAATTATCATGAGGAAAAAACATCATATCCATTTTATTAGTTGTATAAAAGAATTATCATGAGGAAAATAAAAAAAAACAATGTCCCGGTTCTAAAGACCACCCTCCCCCATCTCCACATTTTCACGCGCCACCAACCAACCAACCAACACAAGGAAGAAAAATCAATGAAATATTGGTCGGTCCCATGAATCCATAAAACGGAAGTTTGCTTTGACTAGGGTGGAATTATATGCAATACAGATATTGAGAAGTTCCTCGATTTTACAATGTCTTCTCTCTCTCTCTCTCTCTCTCTCTCTCTCTCTCTCTCTCTCTCTCTCTCTCTCTCTCTCATTGTAAAGTTGCATGGGGGTGTTTGATCGTTATGTGGACTACAGGTGATCCAATTTTCGAAGGTGGTGTGTATTTTAGACCGTATTTGTCATGAATATTTAAAATAACTTTAAATTCCACATAGACATTTGTCTGTCCTGCAGGGTCGATGAAAAGCTATATACTGTTTCACTTAGAAATTAGATACCGATAGATGTTGCACAGTCAAATGTTTGATCGTTCTATAATTTGTGTAATATCACCCTGTTAGCAAGAGGGGTAGTTAATTGGATTTAGCTACGTTATCTAGGGAATGACCTTCCTCGATATTTTGACCCAGTGGGAGTGAACAGATAGAATAACTACAGAGAACTGGGCAAGGCTATTGGGAAGAAATAATGCAATACGAGCACACACCCTCCCCCCAGACAAGACAAATAACAAATTTAATCAAGCACATTAATGGTAATTTCAATTCAAATTAAGTTATTTCAACAGGATTGAAAAGCAGTGTCTATTTTGGATGTATTTCATCATCATAGCGAGTGGTGAAAGAGCGCAATATCTACGACTGATTGCATCACCTTCCTCTCGACCGTGTTCCAACGTTTCCTGTTTCCTCGAGTCTTCCTATTCCGACTGCCTTGTCCTTCTCAAACCTCACTCGTCACTTCACTTGTGTCCGACTGCACTCGTCTCTTTTTTTTTCTTCTTCGGAATTCTGTTTTCGGATTGTCGAGATTCACTCTCTCACTCGGTAAACTGTTTTTTTTTTTTTTTTTAAAAGGGCAAACGTATCCCTAAATCGCTAATATGCACCACTTTCTAGATTTACATAAAAATCCTTCACTTACAAAGGAAATTATTTCATAATTATTTCATATAACCCTATGAAATTCTACACATAAGGAAATTTGAATCGCATGGAATCAATTCTCTCTCTCTCTCTCTCTCTCTCTCTCTCTCTCTCTCTCTCTCTCTCTCTCTCTCTCTCTCCCGGTGGTCGATTTTCAATGAGTCTTAACACTGGCCTCTACAGTCATATGGATGAAATGAAGAATAATGGTCGGAGTGACTTTTCATAAAGACCCCCCTCTCCCGGTCTAAATGTGATACAATCTGTATGCGCAATGCATTCAACTTTAAGATTCAATGCTTTTTCAAAGTTCGACACTTCACAATTTGTATTTAAAAACAGTTTTAGGGAATAAAATGAGGGTCTTTGTTCCCGATTGTTGAGATAACATAACTCTAATTGGGTACTTTGATTAGCCTGTTATGCACCTGATTTTTTATATCATAAAAAGTCTCTCACCTATACACGTGCAACCACTATTTCGAGTCCCTGTCTTTAACATTTAAATTCACGGCAGTGAATGATAACAGGCTATGTAGGAACTGTACAGACACTAGAGCACCCATTCTGTGTAGTGTAGGAAAATATTAGATTATGTCGTTGGGTATAACTTGTTTCCTATTTATGGAACTTGTTAAACCATTTAGTATTTGCATATACCGCAGCCTGTCTCCCCTATCCTTGTTGATATGAAATGGTGTGTTTATAATCGTTGACCATAATATCGTTATGTAGCTGGTACAAACATTCAGAAACTCGTTATAGATCGCTCTGGTTTTACTTCTCGTGTTTGCTGTTGATTTGATATGCAAGTTAACCTGTATCACGTCTCTTCGTGTTATTGGACTAGTTATAGAGGTAAGTAATTCATCTCTATCATCACAGCGTCGCAGTCAAATGTGCGACTGGCTTCTGTATTGTGTTCAATCGGATAATTTGTTCTCTCGTTTTACCCACATCAACTCGCAATAATAGTCTATTGTTTTAAGTAGTGTATATTGCAAAAGGTATAACATGAGCACTAACCAGTTTCAGGGTTTTGTCTCTTTAGCTGATCAATTATTAATTTACTTTTGGGAGAGGGTGCTGGCACCTTGACTATACATGCAATATTGATATTGTACATGTGAACATTTTTATTTCACAAATAATACGTTGAATTTTTTATTCTGGTGTGTTGGTATATGGTTAATGTGTATTGAATGGTATGGGCTTAGAGTTACTGAATTACCATTCAGCCTATATGCTTGTAAATTATAAAAGGAGGTGTTGGGTTTATTGTGTCTTTCGAAATTGTAAAGAGTATATTTCATTTAAATGTAAGTCTGGGACAAAATCAAAAAGCAAGAGGTCTTATAACTCCTAATTCATTATATCTCCTCCCCCTTATATGTACCACACACACACACACACACACATGGGGGTGGGCTGTGTGTAATGATTGATAATTGGCTATGGGCAGCAGCAGGGAACTTTATTTGTAAGGAGAGGGATGAATAAATATTAAGTAAATGCATTTCTCAACCATGGACTATGCGGTCAGGTTTGTAACCAAATGACGTCAGATGGCCCTCCAGTTGTGCAGCTACATCGATGGGCACTTAATTTAAACATAATTGATTAGGAAATGAAATGTTTAGTCAGTAAAAAAAAACCTCGAGCTTAATAACAGAAGAAAATATTTTCACCCGATAGAGCACACTTTATTTCAACAAATAACAGTAATTTATCTCCGCAGTGAACACTGTCGTCTATTTCCTGGAAATAAGTGGTATGCCATCTATTGGGACACTGTTTGTAATTATCAGACAAAAATAGTACTTACTCATTATTTATTAAGACAGAGCCATGCGGAATGAGTTATGGTGCATACTTTATTGGATACATAATTTGGATACATAATTTAGAAAGTCGTATTTTTTTCATAAAACACGTGACACTTGAATTCATTGAATTGTTGATGGACTCGTACATAATTCTGTTTTTGGAAGTTGACGCAAAATATTGCTTTTAGCTATTTGAATGGAAATCATGAAAGCCTGTGATGTACATGTACAGTGAACTATCAATGTTGTAGGTCCTAAGGTATTAACTGTAATTAACACTAAGTAGGAAACGTTTACGGCAGGGGTCGTGTATGTGCCCCACAGTTGAAGCCACCTGCTGTCCGAACTAAATTCCATCACAAGCAACGTGTATACATTTTCAGACACGTAGAATGGAGAAAGTGAATCGACACCAAATATTGGCACTGTGGAGTTGATCATTTATTAATTACTGATTTGGAGTTGCACCAACACTCTATGAAGTGTGCCATTCTTAAAATTCACCATTTTGAAGCCGTTAAAACATATTTCCTTAATAAACTTGGATAGATCTCTCTCTGTCTCTCTGTCCAAACTCTCTCTCTTTGTAAAGTTGCATGGGGGTGTTTGATCGTTATGTTATCCATTTTATTAGCGGTATAAACGATTTATCACGGGAGAAAAATATAATATCCATTTTATTAGTTGTAAAAAAAGAATTATCATGAGGAAAAGGAAAAAAATATCTCAATTCTAAAGACCACCCTCCCTCATCTCCACACATTCACACGCCACCAACCAACCAACCAACCAACCAACACAGGGGAGAAAAATCAATGAAATATTGGTCGGTCCCATTAATCCATAAAACGGTTTACTTTGACTAGGGTGGAATTATATGCAATACAGATATTGAGAAGGTCCTGGTTTTTACAATGTCACCTCTCTCTCTCTCTCTCTCTCTCTCTCTCTCTCTCTCTCTCTCTCTCTCTCTCTCTCTCTCTCTCTCTACACACACACAAACTGAGAACCACCACGGCATTAAATAGACTGTGAACTGTCTTGTTTGCACACACACACACTCAAATATATATATATATATATATATATATATATATATATATATATATATATATATATATATATATATATATATATATATATATATATATATATATATATATATATATACACGCGCGCGCAAAGAGAAAATATAGAATTATTAATTTACGACGGTTAATTATACCGGGAGCGCGTGAATTAAGGTCTTCTGGTATTTTACTTTACTGTGCATATGAATCCTCGTTACAGAGTTGTAAGCTGATGCTTCCATATGAATGGCGTCAGTGAGGATAAACTTTATTAATAAGTTAAAAATGGATTTTTTAAAAACCCATAATAGACATTGGAACATTCCATTTTCCTTTTTTAACAAATTATATCGAGGGGCTTGGATTTCATTATTGTATCATTTACAATAGTAGGTTGCATGGACGTCATTTAAATTTTTCGGGGGAGGGGGTAGCGTATATAGGCTACAGCAATTTACAACACATGCAGGATCATAGTTTATACGTGATAGAAATATTCACGTAGCTACTTACGTGTATCCGATAAAATAAATCCACGTGACAAGTGCCAATAAAGGGCTATCTTTATTTTGAAGGAAAAGAGATCAGATAAACAAATGCCTTCATAGTTCGTATGGGCAGGGGAAGGAGGGGGGATTGGGTTGAAGAAAGGGTTAGTAGATCAATGACTCATTACTAATATCAGTTAATGCGGTTTTGGGAAAACCTCGTATCTCCGGCGCAGCATACAATGTATTATTAGCTTGTTTATGTTTGTTTGCACACTATCTCGTTGTAAATAAATTGGCTAATTTTCACAAGGTTATGGTTAAATAAATTCGACTGGGTCTTATGAAATGCAGTGTCATAATATAATTTTTTCTTCAGGTTTTTGAGTTTCTGCAGCTGCTATTTTGAACAACCGATTTCAACAAAAACAACTGGCACAATACATTTAGGTAGCTTTAATTGCCAATTGACTTTATAATCAATTTTGCTATGCAAGATTATCCATTGTTTCATTATCAGTATGCGACAGTAAATTGTGCTACACGATTTTCGTTATTAAAAACGAAAGAGTTAGTGTAATACTGGTGGTGTATACGTACCCAATCATTTCCCTACATTTTCAGTTTTACTGGCTTCTTATTCTGACATTTTTTAATAATAAGCTGTGTTTATCTCAGATAGATGCAGGGACGGGGTCATCATCATCATCATCGTCGTCGTCGTCGTCGTCAGTCCCGTGGTTTGGTAGACCGTTGGGGCACCGCAGAAGACCGAACAACCAGCTTCCTATGTTTCTCTCGATTTTCTGTGTTTCTCATTGAGTCGCTCAATGTCAAGCTTGTCCACTCTCGAATGTTATCATCCACCTCTTTCTCTGCCTGCCTCTCTTCTTCCTTGTACAGTGCCTTGCAGGATTGTCTTGCCAAATCCTAATGATCGTAAGACATGCCCATACCACTGCAGTTTACGTTTTTTCTCTAACTGTGACCAGGAGATAGATCTTCGTGAGGCCCAATGGCCTGTCTGAACCTTTGCCGTATTTCTTCATTGGTGACAGGGTCTTTGCATGTAATGCCGAGGATCTTTCGGAAACATTGCATCTATGTGACCTGTTTCCTTTAATTTAAGTCAGCTGTTATAGTCCATAATTCACATTCATTGAGAAATATGGAGATCACCAGTGAGTGCAGGAGTCCGACCTTTGAACTGAGTGCGATGATATTATCATTCCAGACGGGCTACAGTTTTGTAAGCACTGCTGTGGGTTTTTTTCTTCTTTGTTTTCTCTTCAATCATGAAGAGTACTTTAGGCTTTAATCCTTCATATGGTACCGTTGGGCCGAAATAGTTGAAGATGTCGACTGTTTCTAGCTTCGTACCTTGGACCATGATGTCTGTACTGACGCCCTTTGTGTTATTGGTTATTATTTTGGTCTTCTCTGCACTGATTTCCATGCCGTATGATGCAGACGTTTTGTCGAGACACTCTAAAAATAAGCGAGGAAACAATGGACCGTTTCCTATAGTTAGTTTTATTTATAGTTAAATGATTAAATTATGCTATGGAAACCTGTAAAATACAAGAGCGTTTTTTTCCCTGTATCTGCTCATGGCAGGGCCATATATAGTCCGAATTTCCTCTGACCCTTGCCACCCCATTTTTTGATATTTGGACATTCATGTTGGGGTGTGGGCTGAAGAAACTCGGACTAGGCCGAATAGAGCTTTCACGGTCCCTGGGGTAAAGGATTATTTAATGCAAATACCGCCCCTTATTTACAACATTTTATCATCAACATACACCATACCATTTACATCTCCCGTTGATTGGGAAGCTTCATATTTTCCTGTTACTAACATCTTACCATTTTATATTTAACTATTATGGTTTTTTATATCGCTGGTCGATATTAAACCTTTCGTATTTTTAAACATATAGCCTATTGTATTGCGCTAAATAGCCTAAAACTGCTGGGGCGCCGTTAAAATTCAATTAATCAATCAATCAAACCCTGGAGTAAGGAACACATGGAGCTCACTAGTTCTTGTTCAAACAGATTTGTTCTTTTTAAAATTAAAAAGTGTTGTTCGGTCCAACCCACCTTACGGGCTCGGACCCAGGGGATATATCCCCGGTTGCCTCTCAATTGTCGGCCCTGAGATAGACACAAATGCATTGTGAGCTTCAAGTATGATCCAGCGTCCGTCGTCTGTCGGTCAACACTTGCGTTTAATCACTTAAGACAGTTAATTTATGATCAAATATCGATCAGACTAGGTTTGTATCATCAATCTCACAGACGAGTTTTATTATCAGCGACAACCATGCATGTTATTGAGTTGAACATGCGTATGATTGGCTGAACGTAAGAACACTTTAGATGCCATAGTTTTGGTATGTTTAAATCAGCACTGTGGTGAATGTTTTGAAGATGTATATAATTTGTATATCTAGCTTTATGCTGAGTTTGATTTGCAGTACTGTACTTTATGTTGTTTTTTTTTAAATTATACATTAATCTTGTAACAAGAAAGATAGACCATAAACAATAATGCCATGGATTAAACGCCTCTTAGTCTATTTATGATGTTTTGCTCCGATGGTCATAGTTCAGAAATACTTAGGAGATGGCGTTTTGCCCGTCGTCCATCCGTCCTTCTATACAAGTTTATTATCGCTACTTCTCCTATTTGGAGGACTGCAATGAAACTTTAAACACATATTTATTCCCAGGTCTAGTTTGTCAGAAAAAAAAAAAGACTAGTAAGTTATGAAGGAAATGGTGCCATTATGATGTCCAACTTTACTACCATGGCAGCCATCGTGAAAATCATTTCATTGCTACTCGTAAATAGAAAGTTATTTTGACCTGGATTTTCACCAGTTCATTTCTTATGGTGTCTGCAGTGTCCTGAATGAAATAATGCCGATCTGACACACAATATGGCCATCACGGAAGCCATATTGAAAATCTTTTTATCGCTCTTTCTTTTATAGAGAGTTTGGTTTTGACCAAAGAATTTGCCTGATATTTAGTCGATCCTAAATGAATATGGTGATAAAATTCCATCTAACGTGGCTGCGTCGATTGTAATCTTGACAATCTTGTTATTGTTACTGAATGGATAAACCATATTGACATAGAATTTCCAAAGATTCTCATAGATGGCTTAACAAGAAACGGTCTTATCTTGTATTCCAGTAAATTCCTTTCACTAGTCCCTTCCAGAGACTATTGGTTGCTGGCACCTTTATAAAGGATCGAGCTATGGGTACGATGTACACAAAACGATCAATAAGAAAGAATAAAGATAAATTAGAATATGTTTATTTCTCGTCGTTTCTCTTTAGGTACAATAATGCAATGAATATATTACAGACGTGGGAAATAACTGCAGTTCAGTTTCTTTAGATGTATTGCATCGGCGACTTTGAAGTAGATAATATTCAATACTCAAATAAAATATTCAAAATATTTTTGCTATAATGGCAGATTCTCTAACTGATTATGGGGCCCCGGGTGGCCAAGTGGTCCAAAGCGATTTTCTTGATAGATTACTGATATTTGACATCGCTAACCTTTATAGAGAATCCACATTCGATTTTCTACCAGGCACATTTAGTCGCTGATTCAGTTTTCCACCAATATACTGATCAACTTGTATACCGTGTCGTGTGTTGAAAAATTTCGTTAAAACCAGAACAACATTAAACTTATTACTTGATTAATAATGATGTAAATGTTGACCATGAAATTCAGGCCAGGTCTCGTCAACGTCAGACTTAATGTACGGTCGGTCAAAACATATATAGGTGTATCGGGACGGGAACTATAGGTCCTCTAACATTGATCTCGTGTGTCCTTTACAAATGAGAAGTGAGACAGGGGTACTAAGGGCTACCGCTCCCCAGATGTGGACCGATGGCAAATCCTCGGTGTGTTTTCCTGTAGGCGATTTGGGGTGGGAGAAGCCCTCATGAACCCAACATAGTGTAGATGTAGTTACATCGAGATCCCGTTTAATACTTGTTTTGCCTTCTTTTTTTTCTTCTTTTTTTTTTGAACGATTTTTTAACATAATTTGTTTGTACTGAAGCTGACATTTATGATAAATGTTTAAAACTCGAACAATAATCGTTGTAGTTTTAAGATTTCATATGTTGAAAATGCATATCCAAACCATTTTAGGAGTCTCTGAGAAAATGTGCTTCTCGCGCATGCGCGAATCGACCGGCATGTGCTACCGATAAAGTTAAAGGATGACCAGCTTATGGGTCGAGTTAACTGGTACTAAAGCACAAAGTCCGCTTCTTGCGATTATGTGTCATTTACAGTATATATGCAACGAGAAGAGCAAGCAAACAACAACAACAAAATACGAAAACATATCTATATCTATCGATCATCATGAATAGCGCCTTTTTTTATTTCCATACCAAAGTGTGCAGATGTTAATACTCTATCATCCATTGTATGTATTTGTCAATTTGTTACAAAAATATTTAACGTGGATTTCATACGGTATCTGTGGACGTAATTTATATATATTTTTTTTCAAGGGGCGGTGGGCAAAAATTGACGGGCTTGTTAATTTTCGTTTATAGGCTACATCAATATTACAGCACTTTTTTTTCCTCTTACAAATTATTCGCACAGTGAAGCGGAGGATGAAGTACAAGTAAAAAGTTATGTTTATCTTGTAGGTAATTTACGGAATCATTTATCGACATTTTTTAAAATTAATATTACGAACTCTATATATAAAGTGGATGAGATATACTTTAAAATCTGGTCAGGGCCTGTAGGTATTTGCCAACTAATACAAGTGTAGTATTTTTCAAACTTTAAATCGGTCTTTAATATTTGTCCGACTTTAAGTCAGTTTTAAATACAATACAAATGAAGTTGTGATGAAAATTGCCTGCACAAGACAATATTTGATAAATGCCTTCCTCTGTACATATTTTAAAACAAACAAAAAAAAAAACGGTAAAATACTTAAATACCATGTTTAAATATGTATACAAATCGAACGTGTTTACACTGAGCATATTTAAAAGGTTTTTTCTTCTTCATACGGGCATTTTTATGTCTTCCGACATTCGTTTGAGGTGAAAGCATGGTCTATATTCTTCATGCCATTAACCAGTTTTAAGGACCCAATTGTGCGGTTCTGACTGCATTATTTCTTTATAATGTTCAGAAGATATCAAGGAAGGCGTACCCTAGCAAAAATACGTTCGAGGAGATTTATTTAGTTTAATTAGTTATGGTTTTATGGGCTTAAGGCCATTTTTCAGCACGTAACGGTGGCTTTAGATAATTACAAATGTGTTTGACGGAGGAAGACCCAAGGAATAACCACCGACCCACGGGAAGCTACTGGAAAGCTTTCTCACATGATTTAGTGACTAGAAAGTAATGTTAAAGTAGTTAAAGATACTCCGGTAAAGACCAAGTCACCCGCAGCATCAAATGAGGGAGACGACAGATCAATGCTCATTACAGTTATTGATTTCTATTTAATACAAAGCAAAAGATCCAAGTTGGCATTAGATTGCTCGCTTGGCGTAAATCTGCCTTACAGTTACTTGCGAGACCAGTTCGCCTAGAAATCTGGATCAATAGGATGCTTTATCTAGAAATTGATTCCAATGCTGCAGGTTCATTATGATATTAAATAAATTTTAAAATGTTTTCTGCTTTCGCAACTTCTTAAAATTTTTAGAAAAGCCTCTAAGATTGGATGATTTCTGTCATTAATTAGCTTTAATTAGCCTCTGTCAGATGGTTAACAGGTAAAATTGACACATTTTTGTCATGGAAGCCATATTTGAAAATCCATTATTATTGTATGCATACATTTAAAAGCCTTTTATGCAAGTATTCTTTCCATTTACGTTTGTTGATATCAATTAAGCACTTTTTAGGGGAAAGAAAGTCTTAATGACTTTGTTTTCGTAACGGCAACCATATTTGAAGGCTGATCGGTATCAGTGGGATATATGTGAAACCCTTCAAACAAGGCTGTTTTCCTTCCAGTTTGGTAGAATTCTGTTGAGTAAGAATAGATATGACACTGTTTAGAAACGTGTATATATTTAGTAACGGTGGCCATATTTTAAGGCAGATCTCGATTATTTCGAGAGAAAAAATAATTGAACATCCGTCTTGCCATAATGCCTTTTGTCCGATTTCCTGATATCCTGCTGTATGCTTTTCTAAACGAATATAGAATATAACGTTTTTCAACTCGTGGTGACTATGGATGCAACTGAAGGCGCATCGGCAACAATTTGACGAGATTTAATGACATTCATGACAATATGTACTTTTGCTAAAAATGGTCGAATTCTGCAGATATATTTATATGAAGAGGTTGTTTAAAAGTACTTTTAGTATTAAAACGACTGATATATTTGACGGCGGATGGTATCATTTATTCAGACTTGAAAAAACCTTCATGCCAGAATGCTTGTTCTAAAATTTAGTCACAGCCATAATTATGTTAGACGATTTATTGAAAGATTTGTTTTTGAATTTGGTTCTACTTTTTTAAATGGCGGAGCTATTGAACTATGGATCGGCATTATTTCAAGCAACTTTAAAGGCTTTGTTATCAGAATTATCTCCGTTGAATCATTTATGTATTGGCGGAACTCAGTCATTTTGGTAGGTAGTCTTACGACTTTTATGTCCTTATACGAAGTCACAAAGAAGCGACACCAACACGTTTATTAAAATTAACAAAGTTACAAAGTGTAAGTTGAAAATGAACTTACATCATTATGAATTATATCCCAAAAAATCCTAAAAGTTATATCACAAGTTCAAAACGTAGTTTCCAATGAATTTCAGTATTGAATTGCTGATATAACATTGGTCAATGTATGTACCAACAGTTATGACGAATCGTGTTTGCCTCAAACATAAAAACCCAAGACACAATAAAATGACCAGAATGTTGGTAAAAAAATTACTCTTCCAGAACATTCTAAATTATTAATAAAGCTATACCTTGATATCAAATATCAGTCAATAATTATGATAACTGTAAAGTACACTGTAATTACTCTTCTCTCAATCACGGATAATAATCAAGCACACAAAATAAATTGAATATACACTAACGGTAGCTTGTTATTGATTAGACCTCATCAGTAGAGTTTCGTCGTCGTTGTTGCGGAGGCAGAGCAAGACCTTCATCATCTTTTACCATTTTCAAGCTTCTACTGGCTCGTCGATATGGAGTGGACTCTGTGCGCATAACTGCATGTCGTAAAAGGAGCTATCATAGGCATGAGCAACGGTAGGTTCTTGGTTGGCGTGCCAGACTCGCGAGCTAAAGGGTTCTGGTTCTAATCCTACATTAGGAGCATCCCATGTATTCCATTTCATTTTAGTTGCCAGGGGTCCCGAGTGGCCGTGTGGTCTAAAGCGCTCTTCGTTACGGATCACTGCCACCTCACCTCTGACTGCGTGGGTTCGAGTCTCGGATTCGGCCAATGTGGGTATATGAGAAACCTTGCCAGTAGCTTCTTGTGGGTCGGTGGTTCTTTCCTGGGTTTTCCCGGGTTCTTCATCCACCATTAATACTGACCGCCATGTATAGTCTATCTTGTGCAGAAAATGGCGTTAAACCCTACAAAAACATTTCAAATGCCATGAGACTAAGTAACCTACTTGTGTTCCTGTGTTGTACAACACCAAAAGATGTGTCATCTTCATGAGGATCCATGATTCATGGTTGTTGGGCTGACTCAGCCGCTTACTTTGTGCACAATAACTTCCTTATTTACCCCCCCTCCCCCAATGAATCGGAAAAAATGATGCATATTGGTGTTGTTGCCCCAATCCGCTTGTCATTTTGTAAACAGATACAGTACACAAAGACACACAACATATTGAGCAAAAGCAAGCCAATTTTAATGTTAGATACCTTGAGTGGTTTCAAAGACTTTATACGGTACTGGTTCTTTTTCTCCTAACGAATATTATTACTTGGATTATTTTAAAGAAGACCTTTTAGTTTTATAGCTATATATTTTATTTACTTATAGCAAAATGAATATATGCAAGCTCATTGGTATTATCATGTAGATAATCTTATTAGAATTTCCGGCCAGTGTTAAATTTCTTTTCATACCGCCACTAAAATGGAGATTTATGAGCTTCTTAGACTTTAACATTTTTTAAAAAGCTTGTTAGTGCAATTTCGCCACATTAAATTGAGATGAACGCGGTAAATTTACACTAAGACTGTCTTGTTCATTTTTTTTACAAATCAAACTGAGTATGCACTTTATATTGAGTAACAGTTCAGTTATGCTATATCACAGTTAGTGTTTCTCTTAAAAGTACTTCAACACATGTACATTAACACGTTTACTATATCAAGTTTGTCACCAAGTCCCTTATTGAACAGACCGCTTCGGTGGCCTAGTGGTTATAGCGCACGCCTCGGATGCTGAAGTTCGTTGGTTCGATCCCTGGGCGAGTCATACAAAAGACTTTAAAAATGGTAATAACAGCTGCTTCGCTTGGCGCTCAGCATTAAGAGGTTAGTGTAATAACCGGTTGGCTTGGCGTCAGGATAATGTGACGAGTGGGACATCATGCTGCATGTCGGAGGCAAGATGCCCCAGTGTTAGACATCACTATAAACTGTCACACTGCAGATATCGTAGCGATGACTAAAAAATTGTTAAAGCTACGTTAAAAATCCAAATCACACACAAATCGCCTTCTTGTACAAAACTCTCATTGTAACGCTGGAGACAACAGAGAGGAAAGGGATAGGGGAAGGTATATATAGTATTATTATTGTAATTAATGCAGATTATTTAACAATAAAATTGATTTTGAAAGTAAAAATGTATTTCTATATAAAGATTTAACAGAATTTCTTCAGTGCTATAGAAGTTAGATTTTTGGAGCTACTTGTCCTCGTTTTGCATCGGGCTCACGCTGGGGTGATCGTTACAACTGACCTTAATTTATAGTGAGCATTTGTTTTCATTCTTATTATTTAAAAGGGGGAATTACGTACTAGAAACGTTAACTTGTAAGCTTCCCGGTCATCAGAAGTATTTTCACGTCTGCAACTATGATGCAACGGTCAAGACTCTTGAGTGCCGATGTCATCAGTATTGCACCAAATTCATCTTAAGTTTCTGTAAAAATGTAGTTGTAAATTGGCATCCAAGGTCATGATTGATTGAAAGGTTGTTGACTGATTAACTGAGTAAGTTTACCAAGTGTCATTTGCCTAACGATAGTGATGACAGACAAGGTTTCAGTCAGTTTAAATTACTGGGCCTCTTGTTTACACGGACACATTTTTAGATTACGATAAGGTAGTTCGACTGGAGGTTTTGAAAATTCTTAATGATATGACGGGTCAAAGGTCAGAAGTCAACATTCAGGTCCCAAATATTTCTGGCTTTTGGGAGGAACTCGTTTTCTTTTATCGTCGAAAGATTGTCAAATGTTGCACACTAGTTACATGTAAGCAGATGATAGCGACTTTCACCACTGGTTCAGGATGAAAAGGTGTATGGCGAAAGTCGCTGTGTTCAGTTGCTTACATTTTTTTAATAGGATGTACCTATTCTTGCCATTTATAGATCAAAATAAATTCATACAGACTTGGCAAGTTAACATGTGAATACTCCAATAGGTAAGGAAACAATTTTATTACGATACGTATATTTATTTATGAACGGTACAGTTAATTATTTTACTTATACCTTCCTTAGTTTTGAAAAAAAAATTTAGTTAGTATTACGGCACGGCGACGGCAATATTGGAACAAAGTGCTTCGCCAAGGAAGCCAACGCGGGCTTATCAGATGGTAGGCTGATAAGTCACAACTTTCTGCTGACACACTGACCACCGCGTATTTTAGCTGAAAAGCATGTTAATTTTGTCAAATGACAACGCTTTTGTTTCGCGTATAAACAGAAATATTACATATTTTTC